>JAGDQP010055288.1:0-13171 GCA_022664845.1 Lepisma saccharinum
AGATCTTAGAACAGGTCGGGAACTCTAAACATTTTAGTATTTTTGATTTGTCCAAAGGATATCACCAGGTACCATTAAGGGAAGAAGATAAATCTAAGACTGCATTCACTGCAGCCGGTGGCCATTGGGAATTTAATCGTATGGTCTTTGGACTCAAAGGCGCACCTAGTACCTTCCAAAGGTTAATGAATACTGTTCTTGCAGGTCCACAAGGACTCAAATGTGTTATTTACCTGGACGACACCATTATTTTTGGTTATGATCTGAAATCGCATAATAACCGCTTGCGAAGTATTTTAGAACGTTTTAGAGAATTTAATTTGCAGGTACAACCTAACAAATCCGAATTTCTTAGAAAAGAAGTAACCTACCTAAGTCATATTATTTCTGAAGAAGGAATCATACCGGATCCAACATTAGTCGAGAAAGTAGTAAACTACCCCAGACCCACCATAACTAAACATGTACAATCTTTCTTAGGTTTATGTGCATACTATCTTTGTTTTATAGAGAATTTCAGCGAAATTGCAAAACCTCTTCACGCAAATTTGAAGAAAAATGCAAAATTTCGGTGGTCTGATCCAGAGGAACAAGCTTTTCAAAGTTTAAAACAGAAATTGGTAACCTATCCAATACTACGATACCCGGATTTTTCCAAGCGGTTTATTGTTAGTGTTGATGCTTCGAACGATACCGTCGGTGCAATCTTGTCACAAGGTGAAGTAGGACAGGATTATCCTATTGCATATGCATCCGCAGCTATGAATAAAGCTCAACAAAACTACAGTGCATCTGAAAAAGAATGTTGTGCCATAGTTTGAGATTGTAAACAATTTCGTCCCTACATCTATGAAATGATATTTCTCCTAACGGATCACCGTCCGTTAGTTTGGATTTTCAGTGTCAAGGACCCTAGCTCTCGGTTAATGCGTTGGCGTTTATAATTAGAAGAGTATGAATATGAGTTCCCATACCGGCCAGGAAAGAAAAATACGCCCACAGACGCCCTCAGTAGGATCCATGCTATTAAAAAAGCAGATTCACACAGTGATTCAGAAACTACATCAGAATCTGACTTAGAAGAAAATACCATTTCGGAATTAGAACCGATAGCTCCCGAAGTGAAAAGACAAATTTTAACCGAATTTCACAATCCACCTTTAGCAGGTCATCAAGGCATTCATACAACCTATAACAAAATTAAACATCTCTTGTTGAATAATTATGCTTTAAAGCAATGGCCAAATTTGATATCAGACATAGCAGATTTTATTCAAAATGTCATTCTTGTCAGACAACCAAAATTACTCATCACAAAGAAAAAATGCCTTTGATTATTACTGACACTCCTCGCTTCCCTTTTGATAAATGTGCAATGGACGTTGTCGGACCGTTAACCATGACTAGATTATCTAATAGATTTTTATCCTTACATTTCAAGATGATCTTAGTAAATTTACAATAGCCATCCCCATCCCACAACAGGATGCAGATACGATTTCACGTGCATTCGTGGAACATGTCATTCTTAAATTCGGTATGCCAAAGAAGCTCCTCATGGACCAAAGGTGCATCATTCATGAGCCAAATGTTTAACCGCTCCTGTAGATTGCTCAAAATCAGTAGATTGCATTCAACTGCATATCATGCGCAATCTCATGGCTGAATAGAGAAAATTCACCAAACCCTTCTTGCTATCCTTAGATATTACATTTCGGAAACGCAAGAGGATTTTGACGTATGGTTACCTTCGCCATATTTGCAATAAATACTACCGCTAGTAGTTCCACAGGGTTCAGTGCTTATGAGTTACTCTGTGGAATACCTCCAAACATACCTGGAACTCTTCAACAAAAGCCGGTAGACACCAACTACAATTATGATGACTACCTGAAAACTTTTAAGGAACGAATGCAAAAGTATTATGACCTAGCGCGGCATAAATTAAAACAAGCAAAATTCAAAATAAAGAAAGTTACGATAAAGCAATAAATGAGCAAACCTTTAAAGAAGGAGATTTAGTTTTGCTTTTTGATGAAACCTTACGCTCAGGTCGCTCAAAAAAGCTTTCCTAACAATGGCGCGGTCCATTCACTATTACGGAAGTAAATGGTGTAAATTGTACTTTACAAATTGAACCAAAATAAACCATGAAATTAAACCATTAAACCAAACAGATTAAAACTATACTACTAATAACCCACACACCTATAACCCACTTTCTTTTCTTACAGATGGGGCCATTTTCAATTACATTTGTGCTACTTACTTTAATGGTAAATCATACCATGGCAACAAACTTCAACGCCCGAATCGAACGGTTTCAAGACAGTCCACGCTTATACTATGAATATAAAGGCTTAACGCAACTATATAATACAGAGTGGAAAATTGTAATATACGTAAATTTAACACGTCTAGATAAGAACTTTGAAATGCTCATGCAATATATCAAATCAGTAAAGAATATTTGTGAACATCGATTGGTCAAATTTAATAAAACTAGTTGTACACCAACTTATGAAAATGGTGTTACACAATAGGTTAAATTCATACGAGACACGCAATTATTAATCAGACAGGTAACTGAGACTCGTACTTTTGAACGTATTAAACGAGGATTATTTAATTTCATTGGAACAATAAGTAAAACCCTATTCGGAACAATGGATTTTGATGATGCTCAGTACTATACAAACCAAATAACTAAATTAGAAAGTGAACAAGCTGAATTTCTAAAATTATCTAAAGAACAAATTTTAGTTGTGAAAAGTACTTTGCAAACAATTAACGATACCATTTCCACAATAGAAGAAAATGAGCAGCATCTGAAACAATCTTTAGAACCTTTAACTATAGAAGTTAATGCAAGGGATAAACTTGCTCATGCTTACCTAACTTTAGAAATGCGAATTTCAATTAATGAAAACATCCAGAAAATTGATCGATTGTTAAAAGACATCCGTCAGGATTTTGATATGATTTTAGATGCAATTATAAAAGCTCAAAAAGGAGTTTTGCAACCACATATTATAACTCCCACTCAAATCTTTACTCATTTTAGATCAGCAACTTACCTCAAGGTCTCTCATTACCTTTTGCTGCCAGTGTCTCATATGGATACCTTTTACAAAAGATAATGACTTTAGATGTATTCATTCACAACAACATTCTAGGTTATGTAATTAGTTTACCGTTAACTGAACATTTACAATTCGAAACATATCATGTTATATCTTTACCAATTAAAATTACAAATTCAACCTACAAATTTTTATATTTTCAACCTGAAAAGGATTATTTAATCATGGATACTACTAAACAGTATTATGCAAAATTAAGCGAAAACGAATTTTATAACTGTAAGAAATTGAAACTTAATTGGAATGTATGTAAGCAAATCTTTCCGATTTTTTCTACACATGTACTTGATGAATGTGAGGCTAAATTATTACAGTATACCCGAAATATTCCAGAAGACTGTAACAAGCGAATTGTACATCTTGAACAAACGTTATGGACTCAATTGGATCAAAATCAATTTGTAAGTCCACAACAAGAAAATTTAACGATATTGTGTCAAGGACAAGAACCTTATGATGTAATTTTATTCAATTCTGGTAAGTTAACTTTGAATTTTAATTGTAAAGGTTATGGTGTTCGAACTCTGATTCACTCTCAAAATATTTACGAAACAAATTTCACAAATAAGGATCTTATTCCGAAAATCAATTTAACCTATGACTGTTGTGAACCAGAAGGTAAATCTATCAATATTGATGATATAACTTTAGACCTACCTATTAAACATGTAGTTAATAATTTTAATGATTTAAAATTTGCATCGCATAAAGTGGATGAAATAGAAAAATTAATCAATGAACAGCAAGGGAAATTTTATCATGCGACTCAAGTCAACAAACTATCTATTTTTTCTTATATTGCATCAAGTATTGTGTTGATACTTATAATTCTTTGTTGTTGTAAAAGATCTAAATGTTACAAATTATTGTCAAGATATTATGATGATAGTTGCTGTATATCAATTTGCTTCAAACCAACAATATTTAACAAAATTCAAACTGGAAAGGAAGAAAAAGCAGTTACACCTATTTCCAAGTCTGAATTATCTCAAAGAAGGACCAGTTTAGTAGAAGATGAAACAGTACTAACTGCCAAACGTAAGAAGCCAATGCTTAAAAGTAGACAAAGTTATAATTTAATTTCATTGTTCAATCTGACACACGATCAAGGTAATTCAAATTATCTCTCCTCAATCAAAAGCATTCTGTCAAGGACGTGAATTCTTGATAGAATTCACTTTTTTGACATGGGAGGTGTTGCGTCGGCCTTCCTCACTTTAATTCTTATATTTCTTTTATTCTTAATATGGGTCTTAGAAATCAGTAGGTATTCATATTCATCAAACGACAGTCTCATTCTAATATTTTACTTCATTTTGAAAAAGGTAAAAATAATAAAATATTTTATTCTTGAAATTGGTTTCAAAACTGAATAAGAAATATACAGCAATAGAAACTGTAATATTTCAAAAGCTTTCAATGTATTAAATTAAGGAGCACTCTTACAAGCTTCTCAAAGTGACATTCAAGCAGTAATCTCTCTGCCAGGTTAAGAGGTCATGGTTTCTTTTCAGATAACTCTCTTAGAAACGCAATAAACCAGACTGACATGTAATTTTGAAGGCAAAAGAACTAAATTAAACTTAAATCATGTGCTTATGACTGTCGTAATCCTGATCACGCTCATATTCAATGTGATCGAATGTTCTATGTGTTGCTGACGTCACAACAACTAAAAGAGAAGCATTTAAATTACCGCGATGAATTGCAGATTGATCATTCTACCCGTAACAGAGATTGTGTGAGACGAATTTCTGTGCATCAACGGGGTGATCAGGGGATCTGTGTCAGAAGGGTAAGATTCACATCTTTTCGGACTTGTAAATTTCTTTCGAAATTTTCAAACACGAAGTTAGACTTTTTTGGTAGGGAAACAGCGAACTAGAGAAATATCTTTATTTTTAATCGTCACTTTTAACATCGAAATTCTTTCGCTCTCTCTTTTTGCGCTGAGACGCCAGCAAAAGCAGCAAGACATCTTTTGTATCTTCACTATTGTTAACTTTTACGAACATTTTGGGAACTTTCTCTGAACTATCGCATAGTAGCGTTTCTGCTTCAAGTTTCTGTTTTCTTCAGTGTATTCTTTTGCTGGGATTTTTTAATAAATAGGATACAAAAAGGGAAAGTGCTGATTATTCGTCTATCCCGAGAACAATAACTCGCTTGTATTCCAGAAGGTTACCTTATTCACGACTCTTCATTCTGCTTGTCTGCCTTGCAGTGTGGTTCACAACCTACGGCCTAACGCTACCCAAGAGACGCAAGGTAGGTACACAGCAGAAAATTGGTGGCATTGCGGTAGGATAACCTCGTGACTTTTGGGACAGACTATCACCTTTTCTTTTTTTCTTCGAGTGTCCAAGTGTGTTACCCAGTGAAATTGCTTCAATACTTCGTGACTTCGTGTTACCTCGCAGACACAGGTCCCCGAACAGAATATGTTTAGTGTAAAGAAGATAATTAAGTGCACAAACTTTATTGCAAGATTTCACGTTTTTATATCTTCCATTACGAAGACGAGGCCAGCCAGTTCGGCCCAACAATCACCTTCCACAGTTTGAGTAGAGGTACTCAATAGTTCCGGACCAATTAGAAGTATAGCAACTTTTGAACCTTAAGTAGAAAGGTCCACACTTTTAGACGTCAAGCAGAGGGTTATCCCAGAAGTTTTCTAGGCAGTTTCCCAGTACTGCCGTGAAGAGAATCGAAGCCCTGTAAGATTTCTCGGAACTTCGCTTCGCTCCAAGAACTTCGGATATCGTCGATTGAATAAGAAGGCAGTTCATCGCTTCGCTCAAGGGACCATCCCGGACCGCATCTTTTGGTGATTCTACTAAGTGCAAGTGTGTTCATCGTTGGACTTCAACAAATCGTAAGGCAAAAAATTACTTTTTCTTTCATTTTTTTTCTTTTTGGTAACTTCTTCACAGAAATTGAAAACGACATAATTTGTTCATTCTTTCTTTGGAACATGTTTCCGACTATTACTTTTTTTGAAACGTGAAAACTTTTATTGTGCGTAGATAGTCTTTAAATACGGAATTTAGCGCACCCCTGTCAATTGCTAATATTGTGGATTTACTTGTCTCCTTTGGTTTACGTATTCTAAAGTAAGATTGAGAGAGATAACTATATATTTTTTAATATTTCTGTGTCGTATATTTATATACGTGTATATACATCTATATATATTTATACATATATATATCTATATATACCTATATACATATAAGTTAAAAGATGTCTCACCGTGAGTCAGACGAAGAATATGAAGGTGAGAACGACGTTGAATATTGTAGTGTAAGTGAAGCTTTAAAATTAATTTCTGAACCTTTTTCTGGTGATAAACGTAAATTAAAAGAATTTATTGATAATAGTGACACGGCGTTCAGTCTAGTTAAGCCTACACAGCATAACAAGCAGCTTAAATTTGGGAAAGCACGCATTTCTGGACGCCAAAAATAAACTAATAGTTCGTGGAACAGCTGAAACCTGGTAGCAAGTTAAGGGGATCTTGACCGAAAATTATAGTGTCAGTAGAACGTTGGACTATCATGCCTGCCGTTTGTTTAGTGCCCGCCAGGCACCAATCGACGGTACCGCTTCTTGGGGGTCCAGAGTAGACTACTTACAATCGGAACTTAAGGAAGCCGCGTCTCGCGTTTGCGACAACGAAACACTTCCCGGCGCTGTTTCATTAATTGACCATTTAGCGAAAGCATGTTTTGTTCAAGGTTTAAAATCTGAACGAGTGCAAACTGTAGTGCGCTCTAAAACTGATGACGAAACAAATCTCAGCCAGGCAGTCGAGGAAGAAACAAAATTTTATCTCAAAAGGAGAAAATTAGAAATGGGCCCATGTATAAAACCAGCGATCGCACTTCTTCCTCTTCCTCCTCCACTAAGTCGCAAATCCCGATTTGCAAAAATTGTAATAAAAGAGGTCATCGTGCGGACACGTTATTTAAAGCGAGCTCGTAATGAAACTTATTCTCGATCCGGATCAGCTTCAACCTCATCAGGTTTTTCTAAAACGGCACACGTAAAGGGAATTGAAAGGAGCTAAAGGAATCTCGGGGTCGTAAGAAGGTAGCTCCTTCGCCCCGGCGGGGGTTAGTACCGCCCGCGCAGGCTTGCAACCCCCTGCATTGTAGTTGCGCGCAACGGCATCAAGGATGCCATGAAATTGTTCACACTTATGTATGTCCAAGTGACACTTGTGTTCACCAAAGTGAACATTATCATTTAGAGTCCCACGCTAGGGTCGCCAGTATTCCCAAGACCGAAGGGGGTGAAGGGAATTTAAATGCATAAAGCAGTGCAGCTGTCGAGGATCTAAATGTCCAACTGCTGTCGGGGAGAGAAAATTCGAGAAGGGAAAATAGAAATAGAGGGGTCGGCCGAGCTCGAGCCTGACCCCGCCACTGTTTTAGGTTGCACTTGCGGTTCACAGAGATCCTCCTTACAAACCCAAATGTGTATATTAAACTATAGATAGATACAGGCTTCCAAATATCTTTAATCTTAGAAACGATGCTCACACCAAGGTTACTATAAGAAATCGACAAACAAGAAAAGATAAGAATTCAAGGGATCGAAGGTAAACCTACCTTAACTCAAGGTACCATCTCGTTGACATTCAGGCTCAACGATCAGATTTTCTCTCATCGGTTTCAAGTTGTTGACAGGCAAATAAACGTACCAAGTCCATATAAAGGAATTTTTGGGAACGGATTTTCTCTCTGCGTATGGATGTATTTTGCAGTTTACAAATAACATCACACCTGACAAAACATTATTGATCACTATACCCGCCAGGAGTGAATACATTACTAACTTGCCCACTTCTAACGTAGGTGTTTGTTTTGTTGCCAGACAAGTAATAGCCGAAAATGTATATGTAGGCACAGCTGTTACTGATGCAAAAGATAATACTTTCAGAGCTTGGGTACTTAACACAAACGAACATGATGTTACATTAAATTTGAAACCAATTGAATTAAAATCTATTTCTGAAATTAGTTCTACAATTTTAGCTTTAAATTCTGAAAGTCAAAACAAAAACAAACTACACGGTACTTCAAAACAAAGAATCAAATTGCTACATCAACATTTAAGATTAGATCATTTGAATCAAGAAGAAAAAGAAGGTATCTTAGAAATTTGCGAACATTTTAATGATGTATTTCACTTGCCAGGTGACAAATTAACACACACCACTGCAGTACAACATGCAATACAATTATTACAACAACTCGAGAATACTATAATTACTCTAAAGAATTATGGACTTCCTGAAATATATAAAGGGGAAACTACAACCAAATTCAACAAATATTAGAGAATGAAATCATTAGAACTAGCCGAAGTCCATGGAACTTCCCAATACTAGTAGTACCTAAGAATCTGGATGCGGCAGGTAAACAATCTATTCGCCTAGTCGCAGATTTGCGTAGGCTCAATTTAAATACCAACGGAGATGCTTATCTGTTACCTAATATCACTCAGATCTTAGAACAGGTCGGGAACTCTAAACATTTTAGTATTTTTGATTTGTCCAAAGGATATCACCAGGTACCATTAAGGGAAGAAGATAAATCTAAGACTGCATTCACTGCAGCCGGTGGCCATTGGGAATTTAATCGTATGGTCTTTGGACTCAAAGGCGCACCTAGTACCTTCCAAAGGTTAATGAATACTGTTCTTGCAGGTCCACAAGGACTCAAATGTGTTATTTACCTGGACGACACCATTATTTTTGGTTATGATCTGAAATCGCATAATAACCGCTTGCGAAGTATTTTAGAACGTTTTAGAGAATTTAATTTGCAGGTACAACCTAACAAATCCGAATTTCTTAGAAAAGAAGTAACCTACCTAAGTCATATTATTTCTGAAGAAGGAATCATACCGGATCCAACATTAGTCGAGAAAGTAGTAAACTACCCCAGACCCACCATAACTAAACATGTACAATCTTTCTTAGGTTTATGTGCATACTATCTTTGTTTTATAGAGAATTTCAGCGAAATTGCAAAACCTCTTCACGCAAATTTGAAGAAAAATGCAAAATTTCGGTGGTCTGATCCAGAGGAACAAGCTTTTCAAAGTTTAAAACAGAAATTGGTAACCTATCCAATACTACGATACCCGGATTTTTCCAAGCGGTTTATTGTTAGTGTTGATGCTTCGAACGATACCGTCGGTGCAATCTTGTCACAAGGTGAAGTAGGACAGGATTATCCTATTGCATATGCATCCGCAGCTATGAATAAAGCTCAACAAAACTACAGTGCATCTGAAAAAGAATGTTGTGCCATAGTTTGAGATTGTAAACAATTTCGTCCCTACATCTATGAAATGATATTTCTCCTAACGGATCACCGTCCGTTAGTTTGGATTTTCAGTGTCAAGGACCCTAGCTCTCGGTTAATGCGTTGGCGTTTATAATTAGAAGAGTATGAATATGAGTTCCCATACCGGCCAGGAAAGAAAAATACGCCCACAGACGCCCTCAGTAGGATCCATGCTATTAAAAAAGCAGATTCACACAGTGATTCAGAAACTACATCAGAATCTGACTTAGAAGAAAATACCATTTCGGAATTAGAACCGATAGCTCCCGAAGTGAAAAGACAAATTTTAACCGAATTTCACAATCCACCTTTAGCAGGTCATCAAGGCATTCATACAACCTATAACAAAATTAAACATCTCTTGTTGAATAATTATGCTTTAAAGCAATGGCCAAATTTGATATCAGACATAGCAGATTTTATTCAAAATGTCATTCTTGTCAGACAACCAAAATTACTCATCACAAAGAAAAAATGCCTTTGATTATTACTGACACTCCTCGCTTCCCTTTTGATAAATGTGCAATGGACGTTGTCGGACCGTTAACCATGACTAGATTATCTAATAGATTTTTATCCTTACATTTCAAGATGATCTTAGTAAATTTACAATAGCCATCCCCATCCCACAACAGGATGCAGATACGATTTCACGTGCATTCGTGGAACATGTCATTCTTAAATTCGGTATGCCAAAGAAGCTCCTCATGGACCAAAGGTGCATCATTCATGAGCCAAATGTTTAACCGCTCCTGTAGATTGCTCAAAATCAGTAGATTGCATTCAACTGCATATCATGCGCAATCTCATGGCTGAATAGAGAAAATTCACCAAACCCTTCTTGCTATCCTTAGATATTACATTTCGGAAACGCAAGAGGATTTTGACGTATGGTTACCTTCGCCATATTTGCAATAAATACTACCGCTAGTAGTTCCACAGGGTTCAGTGCTTATGAGTTACTCTGTGGAATACCTCCAAACATACCTGGAACTCTTCAACAAAAGCCGGTAGACACCAACTACAATTATGATGACTACCTGAAAACTTTTAAGGAACGAATGCAAAAGTATTATGACCTAGCGCGGCATAAATTAAAACAAGCAAAATTCAAAATAAAGAAAGTTACGATAAAGCAATAAATGAGCAAACCTTTAAAGAAGGAGATTTAGTTTTGCTTTTTGATGAAACCTTACGCTCAGGTCGCTCAAAAAAGCTTTCCTAACAATGGCGCGGTCCATTCACTATTACGGAAGTAAATGGTGTAAATTGTACTTTACAAATTGAACCAAAATAAACCATGAAATTAAACCATTAAACCAAACAGATTAAAACTATACTACTAATAACCCACACACCTATAACCCACTTTCTTTTCTTACAGATGGGGCCATTTTCAATTACATTTGTGCTACTTACTTTAATGGTAAATCATACCATGGCAACAAACTTCAACGCCCGAATCGAACGGTTTCAAGACAGTCCACGCTTATACTATGAATATAAAGGCTTAACGCAACTATATAATACAGAGTGGAAAATTGTAATATACGTAAATTTAACACGTCTAGATAAGAACTTTGAAATGCTCATGCAATATATCAAATCAGTAAAGAATATTTGTGAACATCGATTGGTCAAATTTAATAAAACTAGTTGTACACCAACTTATGAAAATGGTGTTACACAATAGGTTAAATTCATACGAGACACGCAATTATTAATCAGACAGGTAACTGAGACTCGTACTTTTGAACGTATTAAACGAGGATTATTTAATTTCATTGGAACAATAAGTAAAACCCTATTCGGAACAATGGATTTTGATGATGCTCAGTACTATACAAACCAAATAACTAAATTAGAAAGTGAACAAGCTGAATTTCTAAAATTATCTAAAGAACAAATTTTAGTTGTGAAAAGTACTTTGCAAACAATTAACGATACCATTTCCACAATAGAAGAAAATGAGCAGCATCTGAAACAATCTTTAGAACCTTTAACTATAGAAGTTAATGCAAGGGATAAACTTGCTCATGCTTACCTAACTTTAGAAATGCGAATTTCAATTAATGAAAACATCCAGAAAATTGATCGATTGTTAAAAGACATCCGTCAGGATTTTGATATGATTTTAGATGCAATTATAAAAGCTCAAAAAGGAGTTTTGCAACCACATATTATAACTCCCACTCAAATCTTTACTCATTTTAGATCAGCAACTTACCTCAAGGTCTCTCATTACCTTTTGCTGCCAGTGTCTCATATGGATACCTTTTACAAAAGATAATGACTTTAGATGTATTCATTCACAACAACATTCTAGGTTATGTAATTAGTTTACCGTTAACTGAACATTTACAATTCGAAACATATCATGTTATATCTTTACCAATTAAAATTACAAATTCAACCTACAAATTTTTATATTTTCAACCTGAAAAGGATTATTTAATCATGGATACTACTAAACAGTATTATGCAAAATTAAGCGAAAACGAATTTTATAACTGTAAGAAATTGAAACTTAATTGGAATGTATGTAAGCAAATCTTTCCGATTTTTTCTACACATGTACTTGATGAATGTGAGGCTAAATTATTACAGTATACCCGAAATATTCCAGAAGACTGTAACAAGCGAATTGTACATCTTGAACAAACGTTATGGACTCAATTGGATCAAAATCAATTTGTAAGTCCACAACAAGAAAATTTAACGATATTGTGTCAAGGACAAGAACCTTATGATGTAATTTTATTCAATTCTGGTAAGTTAACTTTGAATTTTAATTGTAAAGGTTATGGTGTTCGAACTCTGATTCACTCTCAAAATATTTACGAAACAAATTTCACAAATAAGGATCTTATTCCGAAAATCAATTTAACCTATGACTGTTGTGAACCAGAAGGTAAATCTATCAATATTGATGATATAACTTTAGACCTACCTATTAAACATGTAGTTAATAATTTTAATGATTTAAAATTTGCATCGCATAAAGTGGATGAAATAGAAAAATTAATCAATGAACAGCAAGGGAAATTTTATCATGCGACTCAAGTCAACAAACTATCTATTTTTTCTTATATTGCATCAAGTATTGTGTTGATACTTATAATTCTTTGTTGTTGTAAAAGATCTAAATGTTACAAATTATTGTCAAGATATTATGATGATAGTTGCTGTATATCAATTTGCTTCAAACCAACAATATTTAACAAAATTCAAACTGGAAAGGAAGAAAAAGCAGTTACACCTATTTCCAAGTCTGAATTATCTCAAAGAAGGACCAGTTTAGTAGAAGATGAAACAGTACTAACTGCCAAACGTAAGAAGCCAATGCTTAAAAGTAGACAAAGTTATAATTTAATTTCATTGTTCAATCTGACACACGATCAAGGTAATTCAAATTATCTCTCCTCAATCAAAAGCATTCTGTCAAGGACGTGAATTCTTGATAGAATTCACTTTTTTGACATGGGAGGTGTTGCGTCGGCCTTCCTCACTTTAATTCTTATATTTCTTTTATTCTTAATATGGGTCTTAGAAATCAGTAGGTATTCATATTCATCAAACGACAGTCTCATTCTAATATTTTACTTCATTTTGAAAAAGGTAAAAATAATAAAATATTTTATTCTTGAAATTGGTTTCAAAACTGAATAA
>JAGDQP010055292.1:0-13170 GCA_022664845.1 Lepisma saccharinum
CGCATTCAAATCAGAGGCATATCTTTTTCAAGGTTATAGCAGGGGAAAATTTTGGCTTACAGCCCGCCTGTTATATAAAAGTCAAGTCTGAAGTGCTTTCCTGCAAGTTAGCAGCGACGACAGAAGTAGTTCAGCCAGGCCAGCTGCTGTCAGTAGTGAGATTAGCTCATGTGACGATAATCAGAACTGAAAGTTATTTGAAGGACTATTATAACAAAAATGTGCATGAATTGTTGCTAATAAGAGAAATAGATAATGTGAGTGTTAATAGTAGATATATCATTTTGACATAGCTTTAGCCTGTTAGATTCGAGTGAAGGATTTTGTGTAGCAGACGCACGGAAGAGACTATTACACATACGGCTACTTTAGGATCGACGGCATTTCTCATTGTCGGAGGCTAGGGGTTAGAATGAGAGATTTTGCATTATACGGTGACTGACAATCGTTTAATCACCACGCACTCTGCATCATTGTTCATGTTCTCAACACACCGAAAACACACGCAAAATATCAACATTCAATGCAATATATTGTTCAAGGAACACTTTCGACAGCTACTCCTAAACGTCGACACCATATATCGGCACCGAACCTTCTACAACTCCTTCCGAAATATATACGCAGTAATAGCATAACTGAAATCACTCCCACTAGGAATAGCCTAATTATCAAATCAACGGACAAAGAATTCGCAAGTCTCTTTTCCATAGAAACAATTTCGAAATATTTGGCAAACTCGCTTATATCACACCTCTTAATGAACCACGCATAAAACAACCAAAACGAAAAACGATGCTCTCACCGGCTACCACTCCAGATGAAGTAGAAGCTGAATTACGTGTAGAAGGTCATACCATTCAGAAGTGTCAACGTATCATTACTTCACAAGGCACTCCCACCTATTTTGTATGATTTCTGACATCATACCGACCAACCATTGATAATGTATTACGCAATGGAGCATACATGTCGAAGACGCATAGGTTCGAACCTTCTCGCACATTGCCACCTCACCACTTAGATACGAACGCTCCCAAGCGCACGGAGATCATGTCACTAGCGAATGCAAACCAATAGCGGATAATGTTCAGAAATTCATCCAACTCGAATATGTGCAGATCTCCAAAATGCACCGAACCCAGACCGGCAGTCGAAAAGAAACATCAACAAATTCCAATTCCTGCAGTTGAGCATATTATACAGTTCATGGTCACTACATTCTCCTCAACCCATTCAACCGAGCCGCTATTGTCCACAAGATCTGCCTTGCACTTAAAGACACCTTTCATCTAGAAGTCCATGCTACCTTTCCTGGTCCGGATATCATCTGTAGTACCGCCAACCCCACGTAAAGAGGTAAAACATCATTACATTCACATTTTCACTCTCATTTCGCACAGTGTTAATCAATGTTAAATGCTGGGCTCACCTCTTTTCATCAAGAACTGAAGTCTCCCCTCAATCAAGAAGAAACTTTGATTCGTTCCATTGTAATCAACGTGTCATGAAATGTATCACGCCTCTTTTATTTTGTTCATCAGATCATAAACTGGCTACCCCAACAGTATGGATATAAACAAAGCTATTAACTTCCGGATCAATGATATACTAAAATAAAAGATTAATATATAATTTTCCAACTTTAGACCAACCATTCCCTCCCAAAAATGCATAATTCCCAAAAACCTTCCCTCAAGCGACCGCGTAACCCTTGGGCGAGGACTAGTCACAGTGGTGACTAGCATAACATGGAAGAAAAATTGTGACAGCAGAACTGAACAAATCAGAACACAACTTAAAATGAACTGAACCAACCTGGAAAGATACTTCTTTCCTCCCACAAGAACTTGAACTTTAACCAGTCTAAGTTATTTTTCTCCCACAGAAAAGATCAGCGAATTGGTTGCAAATGTAAAGATGCCCTAATAAAGAACTTTTGTTTTTAATATCTCGAAGCTGAGTGATTCAGTGGGAATTATTGGTGGATAAACCCTTATCCTCCCACGAGTTTGGCGGAAGTTGCATTGCCAGCAACCTCCCACACAGGTAGAACACTTGGAGGAGGACCTGCGCTCACCGCAGAGGAATGCTAGAAGCTTTCTCTGCTTCCCACATGGTCAATATTGGAGGAACTACTATGGTTGACCTCCTTCACGGTGGAAGCTCATAAGTGCCGCAAACCTACTACCAAGGCGTAACGGAGGGTAGCGGCCAGTAAATAGACATAGTATCAGGCTACTGCATAACGATCGGTCCCCAGTTCCTGTTATAAAGTAACGGATAACACAAATATGAATTAGGTGAGAATAGTTAAGAAACTGAAGACCTTTTGTAAGTTGGCAGTGGAGTAATACTGAAAGGAGTAGATGAGGTCAATCCTGTAAATCTACAACAAGGGAACACTGAAGGAGGATTCTTTATCGTCAAAGTTCAGAAATTTTGTGATAGTCCGGAGAATAGATTTTCCCACGAATTTTCTCGTCTTATATTATCATTCCTTGTGTTCCTTTTTTTAAGTACATGTACAATCCACAGCTCGGCTTTCTCAGTTCGATAACAGAACAAAATAAACAGGAATCCCTTTCGATGGAAGACTGGAGTTTAAGCGAACTAAGTTTCCTCATCATACACATGTTTATCGTCACACATAAAGAAAGATGCCACAATCGGCATGGAAAATATCCACCATTTCTTTAGGAATTTTCATAACGGAAAAGCAATGTACACTGTACAAATTTTGATGCAATATTACGTAATCTTAGAAGGTCTTATATTTTTGGAAACTTTCGTTTCATAAATGGGAAAATTGCCAATCGTGATGCATATACATATATTTGCTAAGGCGGCTAATGCCAAGAAATATATTCATATTTGATAATATTTACTATATAATTATTAATTTCTGTAAAACTAAGATTTAAAAACACAGTATTTTAATTACTATAAAATAAGAGAATAACGTGTACAAAATATGTACCGAGATAAGTGAACAGTAAAGAAAATATATTCTGCATTAATAACGCATGAAATCAACGGCGTTTCTGCTTCGTGAAAACTGATTGATTCGATTTCAAATAGCAAAAATACTACGAAAATACCAAATACTTCCAGACTTCTCATTACCACAAATGAAATGACGATCTTAATGAGGCACATGGAACATGGTGCAAGGCTTTAAGTGAACCAGTCGGTATGGACAAGAAACACAATACCGATATTTATAGCACAAATATCCTCGAAGGCGACAAAACCTGCACCATTAATAGAATAGAATAAATTAAAAAAATTCTTAGTTCCATTCGACAGAGGAATCTTAGAATTTAAAAGCATAAAAATAAAAGTTAAGTGACTCACGATTCACAGCTGCACTCAAGATACTCCCAGAAGGTACGCGCGAGGAAAGATCCCTAACCTCACCGCTTAAACGAAAGGACATGATGATATGCAAAAAATCGAAAAGACAACAAATAATCATGGTGCACGTTATTACGCTATTCTCCATATTGTATAACTTGTGGAACGATCAAATTGAGTTAACTGAAGATAGCAAAAAACCTATTTTCAAACGTGTTTGAGGTAAGAATGTTTGCGTTCTGTTGCGTTATTTATGTATACCGAAATCGGCTGGCTTCTTATTTAGTAGTTTTGCATAGAATGTTGAAGGAAAACTTGTATAAGTAAATAGTGGCCTATGCCAATAACATAATAACAGACAGAGTCGTTGATGACCACTTGAAAGTTCTTGATTCACTACTTGAAACATTTGGAGAGTTTGGGATGACTTTGAAATGCGTTTCTCACTCAAGCATATAACACGTATGTACAAATTAACATCATCTAATATACCATGGGTAGACAAAGATCTGCGTATCATATTTGATGAAAAACTCAATTTTACTCTTCACATTGAATTCGTAAACTTCTAAAGCACTCAAACTTCTTGGATTCCTCTACAGGTTTACGGGTATTAAAGATTTCAGAGCTCTTCGGTCATATTTCCTCACTTGTATACTTCTTACTATTGGACTCTCGAGAGTGTGTTGTACTCACACGATATGAATGTAATCATAACAGAACAGTCAACAGAAGAGGCGGAAATAAATCTCACAACTGCAGCAAATGAAATTAAAAAATGGTTAACATTAAACAAACTGACCCTGAACACGGACAAGACATCGATTTTAGATTGCCATTTTCCAGACTAGGCTAAATTTCTTACCCAGGTCACTATTGATTCGAGTTCACTGAACTGCTCACAAAGCACTCAACTATTAGGTATGACAACAAATGATCGTCCACCTTGGGATGATCATGTAACAAGTCTGAACATTAAATTGCCCTTTAAAAGTACTTTGACATCGCAAAATACTATTAAAATTCCATTCCTGCATTAATTTTGGAGTCATAACATGGGGATATACTAGTAAGTGCTTAAGTACATTTCGGCTACAGAAGAGAGCACTAAGAATCATTTATGGACTAAAAGGAAATTCAACCTATAAACATAGTTTTAAATCTCTAAACATCCTCACATTGCCAAGCATATATATATATATATAGGACAGTATTGTCCGTTGCACAAAATATTTATCCAAACCAAAAATGTTCACAAACCAATAACCTGTGCATTGTCCCCCAAATTGATGCTGGCTTCCACAAATCTACATACGTATATTGTATTAAACTCTATAATAAGCTACATATAAGTATTACATATATACCAAACTTTAATAGATATAAATCTGAACTTTGTACATTCTTTAAAAGCAAATGTTACTATTGTGTAGAGGATTTCTTGTACAACACAGGGTACCCAACCTGCAACACAAATCTAACATCGACATTTTGAACTCTCTTGACTTAAAAGGATAGAGACACGAAGAAAACTAAATGACTTAAAATGTGTTGATATAATACTGCAGGGCACACCCAGAACCAACAAACTTCCTCCACTTTTTAACCTAAGAGCACCCAGGCAAAATTTTCGTTCATAACATCATTTCTACCTCTCCAAACCAAGATTGTATTTGGTCCAGCGATCCTCTTGTATACAGATTGTCACATATTTACAATACTCTTCCTTTGCCACCTGATTTCTGCCTCAGTAAAAGTAAATTTCGAAAGGATTGTTATATGAATCTAGAATGAATGTTAAAAACATCTGAACTTATTTCCTATTGTATAATTCTTTGTTATTATTATTTGTATTATTATCTCAGTTTCCTACAAGAACGGTGTACAATGGTGTTTTCTATATCCATACTAACTTCTATTAAATAAATAAATAACCATCTGTCACATGCTTTCTTCTTCTGTTGTAAAATATTCTGGAAATTATTTACATAAACATTATTGGCATTTCCGCCCCATCGGTGCTTTCAAATTGTAAGTGATAGGCAGAAACTTTCACGCGTTAAAGTTATAAAAAAATTTCAATTTACGTTGCTCCTGGAATATTACTTTACTTACTTGTTATGCCTGATGAACACAAAATGGCGAGATTTTGCTATCTAGAGTCTAACACATGACCAATTCAAAGCACAATTTCAGTTTCAAATCTTTTATTGAAGCAAGAATATTTAGAACTATCTACAATATTTTGTGTATGAGTTGAATCAACAATGAAGTAATTGTTTTCTGAATTGTAAATATTAGCAAACGAAATTGAAAATAAAAAAGAATGATATAAGGTTTTCTCATAACTATTGCTTACAAACCATGAATATTTACAAGGATAATAATATTTGCAAATGAATATTTACAATGATAGTATTTTAAATAATATTAATGGTTACATTAGCATCTACTGATTGCCTAACCTACCTTATTTTATATTCATTTGCAGATGAAAAATATTTGCAATATAAAATTAATGGCGTTTGATTCGTAATCAGAACAGACTCAATTGGTACCAACTTTTTCATTTATATGTTAATTTACTAGTAAATATTTATATACATATCAAAAGAAAATACATAATAGTTGTGATTACCTAATTTGCTCCAATTGCATTTAAATTAAAATATCTACAAAAGAAAGTAAATAAAATTGATAACGAAATGAGGTTTCTTTAGTGTGTATAATTGAACTGATATTTGCGCTCTAAATATGCTGGTGAGATTCTAGAAACAACATCTGCGCATTTGGGCACCAAATTGCTTCGTTCAAAAACACTGACGGATATTGAACCTGTGACCGTCCGCACGAATAGAAAGCGCGTTTACTGCTAGGCTCTATAAATGCTTAGCAGATTTATCCTATTTGCACGTTCAAATGAAGCATATTCACAAACATAGATGAAAATTATAAATACAGATAAGTATATACTCTGAAACACATTTTATTAGTATCTAGTAAGAAACCAACACATAGTGGACAATTTTCCAGGACGACTTCGGTCCGTCAAAAGCTCTTCAAATTAACGCGTTTTAAACTTCCTGACTTCATGTGTGTTATGACTTCATAACAGCAGTTCTCTTTACCTTTGTTTACTTTTGCTCACACAAAATAATGGTATTTTTGTCTTTTCATTCTAAAATAATTTTTCTTTTTTTTTTTTATTTTTGAAACAATTATGAATGGTTCTGTTCCTAGATTGATTGTTTTCACTTACCGTATTAATTGTTTCAACGAACTCTTAATTGCAGATGTTCATTCTAAAAAAGGAAATAATAACGTGGACAATCGAGAATTTACTGTACTTTGGAACATTCATTATTAGTAGATGGAAATATTTTGCATATATATATATATATCAGCTCACATCCATGCTAGAATAGCTATACATTAGTCTCTTATGTTACATTACGATATCGAGATATAAATGAAATAATTTCGACTCGAGAGTACATTGATTGGTTCCACATTACTCTTATATTTAACATATAATACTTCACTCTCTTCTTCCATTCTTAGGACTCCGCAGTTCATTCCTCCAGAGTTAAAACGGATCAGGAGCATTCAGACTAGCCTGCTTGACACGCGGAAGTATAGTAAAAATAACATGCAAATTTCCAGTAGGGGCAGTTAAACGAACAGATTCCGAACTTAATTTACCGAAATCCGAAGGTTCGGTTTGTATGGACAAGCAGTCTCGTTTATTATTTATTTCAAAATAAAAATATCATTTTCGAGTATGCTTCTAACTGTATATTTGACGCTTAAAATGATTATTCCATGTTTCAATTAACACTAACATTGCCAAAGCTGGATCTCCGAGGCTACAAATGCATTTTTTGATTTTTAAACATTTCTTAATCGACAAAAAATCTGAGTTTTGATATTGTCAGGCTTCAGCCCATTCATGATTCAATATACTTGTTTCATTTTTAAAGTTTCTCTTCTGCTAATTAGACCTAAATAATGCGTTGTGGGTCTCAGATACCCTTTCCATTGCTAGTAGTATTGACCGAATAATCTAAATGTTACATTCTAGGCTGTTGGTAATGAATGTCGTTTCCCATTCAAAGAAATTTGGTATTACATCTTGCAAGCTGGCATGGATGCAGTGTTGATAACTATTAGTCTGCATCAGTATTGCGAACTACACATTCGAAATAGTTCTGATATTTGCTTCTGGCTATTTCATCTCTACTGAAGTTTTTTATATTGCATTGTATTATTCCTGGTAACCTAAAATATACCACTGTATAATCACACCCACTTTATGCATATATATCTATATATACATCATTCACAATAATAATTCACAGACACATTCAACCCACTGTTGTACGAGGACTCTCCCGAAGGGCGGACTTGGTCTATTGCTCCTACTCTGATCAAACGTTTAACAAGAGGAGAGCCGATCTGAACTGTGATCGCCACTATTTTTTATTCACAGCTGCTCGCTAACTGCATCGCAATACTGGGTTGGTACCGTTTCCGAGCCCTTGGAAAAATCTCCTTGGCTTAGTCAGTACCGGGAACTCATAATCAGCAGTCAGCGGCGGTACTACATTGTCTATCTATCCATCCGCACGTTTTACCATTTGTAACAATATGTAAATACAGAAGTCGAAATTGAGCATAGGCATTTCCGTTGAGAAATTTAACTTTTCACATTTGACGCTGATCCCACACCCACCAAACCACTGAAATGTTGTATTAAACCGCCTTCGTACATATATACTATAATGTATTAAGCTGCAATTCATCGGATTGATTTTCTCTTTAAAAACAAAAGAATTATATCATTATTACTAACATAAATAGCAGCTCTTCATGTGAACACACACACGCATATATATATATATATATATATATATATATATATTTGGCAACACTGTACTTAGAACAATCGTAATAAATTGATAATTTTATTTTTTTTACAAAAATTAATTGCAATTTTGAATACATTTGAACTCAGATGTTTCTAATTACAAACGTTCTTCTCCTGCATATAATAGTACGTGCCTTTGAGGTAACTCTTACGATTACATTTAGATTCACACTGAAAAAGACCTATCGTCCGTATGCGTTAATATATGTATTTTCAGGTAACTTAGCTGATTGCATTTATATCCACATGATTCACATTGAAAAGGCTTTTCACCTGTATGTGTTAACATGTGTCTTCTCAGATTACTCTTTTGATTGAATTTATATCCACATGTTTCACATTCAAAAGGCCTTTCGCCAGTATGTGTCAACATGTGTATTTTCAGTCTACTCTGAAGATTGTATTTATATCCACATGTTTCACACTGGAAAGGCCTTTCGCCTGTATGTGTTAACATGTGCATTTTCAGTTTACTCTTTTTATTGAAATTATATTCACATGTTTCACATCGAAAAAGCCTTTCTTTTGTATGTGTTAACATATGTTTTTTCAAAGTACTCTTATTGAAACTATATCCACATGTATCACAGTGAAAAGGCCTTTCTTACGTATGTGTTAACATGTGTATTTTCAGCACAGATTTATGATTGCATTTATATCCACATGTTTCACACTGGAAAGGCCTTTCGCCTGTATGTGTTAACATGTGCGTTTTCAGATTACTCTTAAGATTGCATTTATATCCACATGTTTCACACTGGAAAGGCCTTTCGCCAGTATGTGTTAACATGTGCATTTTCAGTTTACTCTTTTTATTGAAATTATATTCACATGTTTCACATTTAAAAGGCCTTTCGCCTTTATGTGTTAACATGTCACTTTTGAGAAAATCCTTTCGAGCACATGTATATTTACATATTTCACACTTAAAAAACCTTTCGCCTGTATGTGTTAACATGTGTCTTTGCAGGCTACTCTTTTGAGTACACTTACTTCCACATGTTTCACATTCGAAAATATTCTTTCCTGTATCACATATTTTATGTCTTGTAAAGCTATTTTCTTTTGTAGATTTATATCCGCATATTTCACGTTGCAAACGTTCTGTGGCTGAATTGGCTCGTCCGTGTTCTTTTAACTGAAATTAGAATAAAAGTTACTTTAACACATTTATATTGTTGACGTTTTGACAATTTCTGAAAAAATATGTAATCTGACACGGATCAGCAGTGCGTTGTTACTTCTCAATCCTGGAACCTTCGCGTGGTGTAAATGCAACTCAACATAGATATTTTTTTCTAACACAGCAAACACCTAGTAGTTTCACGCTGCTCACAGTAGGTTCCTAATTTATATCTTTCTTCAATATCATATTGTATTGAGTTGCTTTTGAGAGCTTCTGTTGTAAAACAACTGAATTGATTTCTACTGGGATATAACAGTAACACCCGACGGTTTCTACTACCTTTTAAAGAAAGGGTTATATTAAATATTCGTGTTTTATTTGTTAATGAATTAGCTCTCTACATTACTGTTAGAAAATCTTAGGAAAAGTGCAGTACGAACAAACAACGTATGCGCATTTAGATCTTTGTCATATCTATTTGGGGGGGTTAAATATTTAAGACGAAAATGAATTAGGTGGCAGTAGTTAAGAAACTCAAGTTCACAATGAATGTAGTAGAGATGAAAATAATTCAGAAAATTTAAAACAAACAAATTATTTTAATCTTTCTAAGTGAAGAAATATTGTGGTAATTTTCATGTTACGAAGAAATATCCTTCATCCTTTGCATAAGTTACCAGTAGTCCGCTCAGGAAGCAATCTTAGGACACCTAGAGAGAGTTTGGAATAGTACTTACTGATAAATTGTTGGAGAAAATCGTTCAGTACACGACTAGCAATTTACTATTTTGCAAGGAACATTTGAATGAAATGTGTGAAGATTATTAATACAATTCCTAGTTTGAAAGTTAATTGGTGTAGTAATAAAACATAAAACTTTAAAACATAATATTGAAAAATGTGTATATGACTAAAATTTGTATCATAAATTGTGAACTGTATAGAAACAGTAGCCTCTGTTAATATTTAGATTGTATTCCCACCAAATAAAACAATTGAATTGGGGTCATGTTGAAAAAAACGCAAGGGTTCCACGGTTACTTCAGTTTAAAAGGTTTATATCTGTTTGTTGGTACGGTAGGCAGTCTTATCACTCACTACATACATTGTTTTATTATTCTTTAGGATTTATGAAATCGTAATTCTCTTTTTAGGTAAATTTAGTCTGAAACTATTTTCTACACAGGATTGATTGAACTCTTACGTTCTAAAACGCTCTGAATTTGCATTCTCTTATATTATCACCTGTGTGTTTTTGTAACTATCTGTAGTATCTGCAGCTTGGCCTTGCGAATCCGATGACGTGTAACAAAGGAAATGAAAATCCTTTCGATGCATGGCTAGAGTTTAACAATAAAAAATCCTCGTTTCTCATTAGATACATTGTATAGCCACACTTAAAGAAACAACACTAATCGACATCCCTTGACGTAATTAAAGCAAATTACTTCGCAAGGTCCTATGATTGATACCAAATAGTCCAAATCTATTTACATACTCTGAATCTGCCGAACTACCCATCTCCTTCCGACAAATATTCCTAATAGGAAAGTTGCTACTTAAGAACAAATCACAAACCAATCACCTAACACACAAACCTCTTGCCAAGATATGAAGTTAATGGAACACACTAACAAAAAACACGTAAGTCCCTACAACCTTTGCATAGAAGAAAGTCAACAACACTCAGACCGTCTTGATCTTCTAATACAAACAACCTACAACCCGATATTAACTTTACGATACACTGCATTGCCAAGAATAAACATCAACACCCCAAATTTCAACTGTATGGCACAATACAAAGAATGTTGGCCACATTATTACTTCATATACTCAGACAGTTCAAAAAAGTTGAAGCGGCAATGTAGGACCCCCAACACCTTTATTCCCAAGAAGTGAAACTTGCAAAAAACGCCTCAATTTTTACAGCAGAAATATACGCTATATATCTCGCCCTACAATATTCTCTCTCTGTAGGACAACAACAATACTTATATTTGCAGGTTCCCAAGCAGAGCTACACGCCCTTAATTCATGGCGAAAAATTGTTTTGAACTTGCCCACATATCACCAAAAGGTATATACAGTACAAATATTACCTTATAGAGGGGTAAAAATAGAACTACGCTAAATAAAATCACACAGATTCGATAAATACAACTGTATAGTAGATTTACACGCAAAATACTCTTTAAATTCAGAACAAAAAAGAATAAGATCTACTCCAAACACTATCTGGAAACCAACACCAGTGTTCTCACAGAAAAATCAATACAAACTCGAAACTGCTACTAGTTCACTCCTCAATGTTTGCATTCCAATATTATTTACATCTTCCCCCAAAAGAAAGAAGAACCAATGAAATTCTCCCATCACAACCCCGAAAAAAAGCAAATGGCTGGTATAAGGAAATCAATTCCCACTAAGTGCTTTTAGTGCACTCAGTGCAAAGTGAATTGTGTTAAAATTAATAATAATTAAAAAGTTTAAGGATTATATTACATGCTCGCGAAGTCTGCTGGGCTTGAGTACAACAGAAGAGTCAACTTAAGGAAAGTTGAGTAGAGTCAATCTGATGACGACCACCAAAAAAAAAATTTTTCAATGCATGTCTAGAGTTAACAATAAAAAATCATCGTTTACTCATTATATAGATTTTATCGTTCCACTTAAAGAAATATGCTGTAATTTCGTATACAAATATTCCATATTTCTTATGAAATGTTGCTATCGGAAAAGCAATGCTTATTATACAAATGTGGATACCATATTAAGTAATATTAAATGATCTTTGATTTTGGAAAACCTCTGCTTCATAAACAGCAAAACTGCCACACCATTTAATTATATATTTATTAAGAAAGCTTATCCTAAACATTCATATTTGATTTGAAGAAAAGGTGATTTATGAAAAGAAGACCAGATCATATCAATGGAATACGGTAACATTTTTATTAACGGATACGAAACAGTTGATGAAAACGCGGCAGAATACAGAAAATAATAAACTGTTACAGAAAAGAGATGCAAGGAATTTGATACAAACAGGATAATGGATTTTCCCGTAATAATAGTCTTCGCCAAGCACATATTTTGACCCTATATAGAGTGTAAAATTTAATATGTTGTCATATTAGTCGGTTTGCATAATTAAAGTGTCCAATATTTTCATAATTTTAAATGCAGTGATTTTGAGGGCAATTGTATTTTGGTAAGGAATCCGACCATTATAAAACACGCGAGTATCTTAGGCTTCCACAACTGAACTGCAGCGGTTTATATGGCAAAGGTATTGTATTCGTCAAAGAACGTATCTCACAAGTAACACTGTGCTCCTTTGAATCGGAAATAGCGGAATGCGATACACATCCTGGAAGATCCAGTCCTACTTGAGATGAATATGGATTCCAGGTCAGTCAGGAATCGGTTCGGGAGTTATGGACCTGTAAAGGAATCCATAGAGTTAACCACGTGTAGGTATTTCCTTGACGTCTCTTTCTGCTAACCTGAATATAGGTAATAACTGGAATACATCGGGACTAACTCCATGAAATCGTCCAATAATAAATCAAGAATCAAGGCTTTATCAAGTAACAAGGCATGCATATGAATACAAGACTTCCTGGAAAGAACTTGAGGTTGAATAATTGGCTTTATAGATGGCTGAATATAATACTCAAGACAGGAATTAAAGTTCTTTACTAGACTTTAATATGTTTCAAGACACACACACACACACACACACACACACACACAC
>JAGDQP010055293.1:0-13170 GCA_022664845.1 Lepisma saccharinum
TCAATAAAATTCATGCGTTACATATCGCTTAGCATTAAAACTATAATCAATAAATTTCTAAATACAGCAAAATCTCAGTCCAGAACATCTACTCATGCACATGCAACTCGATAAAAAACAAACAAGTATTATTTTTTTTAAAAAAAATAGAGTGTGAATAGCCCTTAAGAAAAGGATGTCTTTACATTTTTTTACTATGACTGTCTCGACCGTGTAAATGAACAGCACAGAGATGGGGATAAAATAATGATAAAATGAATGTTATGTAACAGATGGAAAATAATGTTAACAGTACTTTTACGTATGCCCACCGCTAACCGGGGGCTCTGCCCTCCTCCGGGGACTCCGTCACCCGGCTCTCTTCGGACGCACCGTGCCCCCTTGCATACCTCGCTCGGTGTGCGTCCAGACACATCCTAGGTTTCAGTAGCAATCAGATATACAACCTAGCAATTGTGGAGCTCATTTTCAGAACGTCCCTCGTCCACAAAAGTGTAAAATTGAGATATTGGCATGATTTAGTTCATTTCATTATTTTGTAATATATTAGAAAAGTTTAATGAATCCAGAACGGCTGTAATATCATTTAATTATCAAAAGAAATAAGTGTATAGAAACAGTAATTAACAGTAAAAATTCAATATATTTTATCTTTCCCAATTCTTCTTTTACAAAAATGGAAAATCTTGGTAAACTAAAACTTTTAGTACTATTTTTAAGATATTCATGGGTGCAGATTTTCCCTATCTTTGAAAAATAAGAAGTATGTGAAGTAATGACAAGTGTTTTTTTCTTGATTTTCCAACATTTATTGCTTTTGGACAAGAGACGTTTTGATAATAAGCTCCACAATTATTAAATAGGCCGTGGCTACGTGCACGGTATATAGCGTTTATGTACACGTCAAGAGGAAATCACGTCACAAGTTTCGTAAACAGCACTTTTGCGTATGCCCACCGCTAACCGGGGGCCGGTTCCCCCCCCCGTGGCTGATGCCGCACAGCTCCCTTCGGACGCACCGTGCCCCTCTTGAACACCTCGCTTCGCTCGGTATGCATCCTGCCCTGGTGGGTTTATAATACATCCTAGTTTTTAGTGGTCTCTATTTGGTATATTAAATCACTACTTTTATTGAATTCTGTAATGTGTATATGCATAAAAAACAAAAAAGTTAAGTTTTTTTAAAAAAAAATGTAAAAGTTAGTACACCCGGAATTCCGTCACAAGTACATAAATGATTAAAATGTGGCATAAGTCGTGAGGTAAACTTACTTTATATCTTCGGGATTCAGCCAACATACTTCTAATACTCTATACTGCTTTCTTTTAGCTGGAAATTTAGAACAGTCAGTACGACGCTAGGTTTTTGACTAAAGAACCCGCCTTCAAATCCCCTTTTCTTGCTCCCAACATTCCTGATAACTGTATGATGGATACCTTTTATTAGCCAAATTACTGACAATTCCCAGGTTGCCTAGCTTTTCTCAGGAATGTTTCGGAAAACCTTTAACAGTGTACGTTCATTTATTTCTATATAGCTGTTAGAAAGTTTCGACTAAAATGTAAACTTTCCATTTTTAACGTAACAGTTATTCAGTCAATTTAAATATGATTTAGAACTAGCAAAACATTCGTAATCACTGCTTAAATGTTACGTATACCAATTTCGCAATTTGTTGTATAACATGAATCCGTTTCCATAATAGAAATATTTTGAAGTGTCTCGCTTATTAATATTCTAACTAAAGCTTTATACTACTTCAAAATTGTAACGTTTTTTCCTCTTTATTTCAGAATATTATTTCTAACCTAAATCCCAAATCAACTATTTAACAAACTATGTTAATATCATATTAATATTCTTGTTCTTGTACTAAGATCGGAAAGCCTGCACACTCATTTGAGGGAACGGTAGCTTTCTGTCTATCATGTTTCGAGACTCTCAAAACGAGACCGAGACGAGATTGAGGTTTACAATCGAGACCAAGACAAGCCTAAGAAAATCGAGACGAGAATTAGACTGATTCCAGTCTCGTCTCGTCTCCTTATGACATGCGTTCGGGTTCGAGAAGGTATCCACAAAGTAATATTGAGGATTATGTGAATATAGCCTCGCTACAGAGAAACACACAAAGGACGCTTTGATCATGAATAAAACATTAATTCTAAAGTACTCGTCGGTATCATCTTTACATTTGTATATCTTTTTATTGCCTTCTTGGTACATTCTTGATTTTCTTACAGTAAACGAACATTCGATACATTCAGCAAAATATCATCATTTCTTTGGCTGACAGTTCTATTAGTAATTAATGTTTCACTATCCTTCTTGCAATGACTTATTACTACACAGCTTCGTGTATGAATTCTCATGTGGCAGGTAACTATCACTTACTAAAATGAACGTAAGAGTTCCAATACTCTTCTTTATGGTCTGTGAAGATTATTATTTGAAAAACGTCCACGTAATCAAACTATATAAAAATATATGTTATACGAATCCATCTGCGATCGTATGTTTACTTCTTGAATTACTTTTCTGTTCGATATTCATGAAAGATAACATGCAACAAGAAGTGAGAAAAAAGTGCTGAATCAAGATATATAAATCAATCTACTAAGAACCTCTCCTAACAAGGATTGTTCTAATGTACTGAGACTAAACGGAAATTTGTTAGAAGATCATCAACTAATTCCAACCTATGCATTTATTTGCTAGCATTAACGCATTCCTATCTATTCGGTTTTTCTTCTGGCTCGATACCACAACCAAGTCTTTCGTTTTCTCCGCACTACCTTACACAAATATTGGTGCTGAAAGACTAATCGAATATTGTTCATTTAAACTATCACTTCTTCGATACAACGAAATGTTCTGCTTTAATTTCGAAACGACATTAGCAATTATGCAGTTTACGATTCCTGGTGGCAACTAAAGTTTCATAGCATCTTAAGCCATTTGTTCACAGACATCAGTTCGTACTCTATCCTCTAACGAACAAGATTCAGAACAATTAAAAACATTATTTCGAACGACTACAGCTATTCATCGAACTTATCGGAACCCTAGTCATGCTACAAAAAGTTCATGTCATCCGCACTCCCTGTGCTGACGTGAAACAGACTATCTTCGTCGAAGTCCTCACATGGCGATTAAAATAGTAAATACGGCGGAAGTCGAAGAGCGTCTCGCGCTAGGAATTTGGAAGGAAAATGGAAAGATACATGACCGCACCTAACCTCCGCTTTCCCATGGTCACTAATTTAAGATAATGTACGAAAAATGCAAAAAAAAAACAACAATTATTAATAATAAATACGAGCATATGAAAATATATTTAAAAAAAAAAGTGTTGACCCAAGACGGGTTTGAACCCGGGACCTTTCACTCAAGAAGCGAACGTCTTGACCATTCGGCCACGAAGCCGAGTTAGGAAACCTCGTCGTTGTATTTACAGTGAGTAGCGTCAGAGTCTGTCAGTATAACGTCGTAGGTGACGACGACTTCCGTCGTGTTTACTATCTTAATCCTCACTAGAAGTCCTTGGGTTCGGTGTCCGGAAACAACGTCTACGCATTCCTCCCTGTGCTGACGCCACAGATATACTCATCACTCTCAACGCTGACGTGAGTATTGTTCGTAAACCAGACGAACCCCTGTTGACATGCCCGCTCACCAACGACTTGGTTTGCGCTGTGGGGGCTACAGCCAACAGATGTAGCAAAGTTCGGGTTCACAATCGCTAACCACGGAGCTTTTCAGCAGTCCGGTGGGATTACAGCGAACTAAACCAGCTGCGTTCAAAATACGAATAATGACCCCAACTGTCCTTGGTCTTGGACTGTTCTTAAATTCAGTGTTGGTCCAGTATCATCTACTGGATGTCCTATAAAATTTTTATTAACCTTCATCGGCTTGTGACGTTCTGTTGCTTATGTTGTACTATATTGCTTGCCAATTGATTTCTCTCCTAGTTCGTACATCTCGTTGCAATGTCTTGTGAACATCCTTTCACAAAAATACTTCAAAAATTTTAGAATAATTCGATGGCGAATATCAACTTCCAGCGGGTGTCCTCTGTTGAGCATCGGACAAACTATAGCCGCTCAGAGAGTTAGTCTCCATTCTATAAAAAGTGATTCTTTACAAATATTTGAACAGTGCTCTTGCTTGATGCGTATTATATTTTAAGTGCTAAAGTAAAATTTGAACTCATTCAATCTATCATATACTGTGTTTATATATAATTAATATACCAAATGTGTTAAGGATATTTTTCAGCGGTACACGCTAAATCGTCTCGATACCATCCCTACTACTTACCCGGAATCCCATACTTTTCCTTTGGAGCAGAGGGCCATCGTTATAAGACTGACATTTGCGGCAGTGTCGTCAAATTCCACTTCATACGTCACTGAGCTGTAGTAGTATTTCGTCAAAAGGGACAACGCTGTGTAAACTGCAAATCCCATCATCACAAACCAGAAAACAAGCCACAATAATCTGAAAATAATGTTAGAGACTTAACTAATTGATTTCGCATTAACTAATTAAAGCGTATGAGCAAACAAACGTCTAAGTAACAATTTCAAATAAAAAAAATCACGAGTACATTTTTATATATAACAGATAAAACATGAGGTATAAAATATTCATACTCTGCACTGTCTTTTGTGATGTTAGACTTTAGTCCTATACCCGAATAGATATTGTGGGTATAGGAAATATTCCGGAGCGGACCAAAACCAACACTGCTGCCGGGAATATAACCCCGAACAAAAATATCATGGTGAGGGGAAGTAGAATAACCATTACCACTCTGAGGCTGAAGATGAATAACATCGGCAAGGCTCAGAGATGGACAGAGGACGACATCTGGAATGTCTACCTTTACTGCGAGGTCGTACAGCCGACAACTCTACACCCGTAAAATATGTCAAGAAATAATAAAAGATGATTCATGGATTCTCCTGAGGTAAAATATTCCGGAGGTAAAAACTTGTCCTTCATTCGGATCTCCGGGCGGGGACTGCTTGAGGGGGCTCCAAGAACAGGATTAAGAAAGATCTTAGAATAGGAACGTGGAACGTACGAACATTATACCAAACGGGCGCTCTTCAGGTTGCGGTACGCGAGACCGAGAAGTACGAGCTAGACGTATTGGCGATACAAGAAGTTCGGTGGGAGGGTCAAGATAGCATCCGACGGAGCAAGTACACTTTCTACTACGCGGGAGCACAGTCTCACGATTTCGGAACAGGATTCCTCATTAAGAATACCGTAATGATCTTTCAGTAACACCCTATTGTTTGTGGAAATATAGGTAGTGTTGGGATCGTATATGACGTGGTAGCACTATCTTAACATATACGATATGAAATCATGGTAGAGACCTTAAGACCGTAGATTGTTAAATAGAATGGTTATTTGATGAATAAATAGAGCAAGTCCTTATATTTGTTTTACCGACACCAGTTTATTATAAAGTTTTTATATATTAGATATTTACAATTTGTTGTACAGATAATAATCTGACCGTTCCGAACATGGGCTCTGTAATTACTACTATAGTGGATCACCTCTTGTAATGATTTACTTAGTTTAGGAAAGGAAGATATTCCTAGACGGGACACTAACTCCAGTGCGAATTAGTAGGTAAAGGTACACCAACCTAAGTTGGGGTTAAGGTGAGAGTCCTAACTTTAGTGCAAGTCAGGTAGAGGTGACCACTTTTCGGATCGAAGAAGTGATGCCTTCAAAGGTGATTGAATGGCTTTTTATACCCTCATTTGTGGGCGTATCTTCTGAACTTCCAACACTTGCCGCTTGGAGGTTGTTGTCGTCTGCTTTCTACGGATGCTTGGTCAGCTTTATGTAATGTTTATTTACTTGTGTGCTTAACTCACTGACCTATTATCCATATCCCTTATGGTTCACTAGCTATTCATTGATTTTAAGAAAGCATATGATTCTATCAAAAGGGAAAAGTTATACAGTATCCTGATACGATTTGGAATTCCGAAAAAACTGGTTCAAATAGTGAAGATGTGTCTCAGCGACTTTACAAGCAGAGTACGTATAGTTAATAATATGTCAGATAGTTTCAACTTTCCCAACGGATTGAAACAAGTCTATGTCTTATCACCAATACTGTTTAACTTTGCGTTAGGATATGCGATTTTAAAAATTAAAGGGGACAAAAAGGGGCTATAATTGAATGGTTTGAATCAATTGTTCATATACGCGGATGATGTAGATTTAATAGGGGACGATATACATGAACTACAAAGCAACACTGATGTCTTAGTAGAAGCGTGCGATGAGATAGGTCTACACGTAAACATAGATAAAACAAAATACATGATAACAAGCCAAAACACAGGGAATGAAGGAAATAAAATCATAAGAATTAGGGATGAGGTCATAGAGAAGGTAAACAAATTTAAATACTTGGGATCGTACGTAACAAGCAAAAATGAGGTCACGGAAGAAATAAATAGGTGCTTGGTATCGGGGAACGCATGTTTCTATTCAGTTCAAAAACTTCTAACATCGCGATTAATATGAAGGAAATTGAAAATATACAGAACGGTTATTCTGCCGGTACTACTTTACGGTTGCGAAAGTTGGAGTACGACCCTAGCAGATGAACATAAATTACGTGTGTTTGAAGATAAGGTTTTGAGAAAGATAAACGGGCCGAAACGCGACGAGATGACTGGAGAGTGGAGGAAACTGCATAATGAAGAACTCCACGGACTGTACGATTCACCAGATGTAAAATTAATCAAAATCGCGACGACTAATGTGGGGAGGCCATGTAGCTCGGGTGGGGGGATTACGAAAATTATATTCTAGCCTGGTTGGAAGGCCGAATGGAAGGAGACCGAGACGTCGTTGGGAGAACAATATTAGAAGAGATCTTCGAGAAGTAGGTCCTCGTTATAAAAACTGGCTTGATATTGCCCAGGATAGAATCCAATGGTGAACGTTTGTTACTGTGGCGATGAACTTGCGAGTTCCATAATAAGTCATAGAGTTAGTTAGTTGAAATCGCTTGATTGTTTTTGTGAATATCAAAACCTATAACAATAAAGCCCTTTCAACAATGAAGAAAAACGAAATTGAATAATCGTAATTGATCGAACTCTTGAATTGGTTATGAACTTTCTCCCCTGAAAGTTAGAACTCTCTAGCCTTGAATTTGTAGGAGCAGCATTGAAATTTCGTGCAATGATAAAAATACATTAGACATATACGGAGGTTGTGCTGCAATCTTTTGTTGGAATTTGTTGCTTTACATTAAGCTTAAAATAATATGATAACTTTAATATAATTAACATTTCTATCACGTTAATTCCAACATTCAGTCGATTATCCGCTCTCGTAATCTATCCATTTCATATTCAATTCTACTCAAGCAAGTTGTGGTCACTTGATTCTTCATTCGGATCTCTTGAACCCTCCCTGCATTGTTTTTGGCACCTCTGTTCAACCTTTTCCGCTACTTTGTTCACATGTTCTTCAAACGCTATTTTTAGTTATTTCGGTTTCTCGTCTGTTGTTTCTGCTACACCGTCCAAGGTATCTCTCTTTATGAAAGTCAATCTCTGAGCAACCTCTTTTTTCAAACTAATTCGGTTGTCCTTGCATACTTCTATTTTACTCATTCGTGCTTCCAATTTTGCCACATGTGCCCAAGTCTCCTTTCGCACCTCCTTTAACTCTTCTCGGACTTCTTGATTTCCTTGTTCGATCTTATCAAATCTCTCATCCATACGGCCTAATTTCTGCTCCAATTTCGCTATTATTTTTTCTTCTCTCTTCGCAGACTCCTCCATCATTTTTTCTAACATCATCATTATTGGGGCACTGCTGCCATTCACCCTAGATTGTTCTCCACTCTTTCGCTGTTTGTTTATCTTACAGTTCGGACAATTCTCCAAATGAATGGGATCTCTTCCTTCCTCTTGGATTACTTCTGTTTGGAAATCACTACTCAAACAAGATTTATGACACCGTGAACTACAATTATCGCACTGCACCGGATTCAACTCGTCACACAGCTGTTCACAGCACTGAACCGGATCTCTTTCCATACTGTCCACATTTACTGCTACAATCTCTGAATTCATCTTTAACTCTCACGATGACTATTGTTATCCCGATTATTTATTTACCACCAGTTGGTACTTAAACACCAATGCAATCCACTAAAGTGATCAGTAATAACACGCAACACTTCTAGCTCAGTCTCTTGACAGAATAACTGTTCAATTTTAATGGCGCAATGGTCCCTGTTCGGGCACCATTTATAACGGTATGTGGGGGATCGTGACAGTAAATATGAGGATTGGTATTAGCAATGACGCTTCCGTATTCCAAATACACAGAGTGGATCGATTTGAAATTGGAAATTCTACGATTCAGTGAATAGAATATGCTCTTACACCACCATGCATAATTGATCAGCATCAGCTTGATTCTTATTGAGATATCACTAATGTCATTTAATAAATTAAATAATCAATGCATTTATTGTACTTACATGTAAATTAAGGTTTTTCACTTACTAAATAACGATAAATATTTTGTAATCCTTTTATTATATATCTAAGATAAAACAAAACAAATTATTGATTTCAAAGTATCTGCTATAGAAATTACTAGACCAATAGCCTATAACCTTTCTGTTTTAAGTATTCGAATATAGCACAATTGTCTTTTAATATTATTTGAGAATGTCTCTTGTCATTTTTTATTTAACAGAAATAAAAAGAATATTCACTTACTTTTCGAGTCTCTTGCTTAACTAGTTTAATAGATTTCATATCTTTCCATAATGAACAATTGTATTCAAATTATTTACTCTATCAAACGAATTGCAAGATTTTCAATAAACTGAACAGAATAAATTAAGTTTGTTTATCACTACATGATCCGTTACTTTCTGTATAATTAATAGCTGTAATGTGCTGATAATAGTTCAAAATAAAAATATTATAATCAAAACAGATGTATTATTACCTATTTCCATCACCTTATTTAGCTTTGTTTTCTACGTATTTTTTAAAGCATATTTGATAATTCCACTTTCACAAGTTACATAAAGAAATAGTACAATAATATAGCTAAAATACACAATATTAGTTATCGTTTGCTCAGGTAGATACCTTGTAATCTTCAATTATCTTCTCTGGCCACAGATGTAACTCAACCCAAGAATCATGTAAGTTTTCTGTAAACTTCACTAACTTTCGGAATAATTTATTAAAAAAATTCGCTATTGTTCGAATTTTAAAGGTACTACACCGCTACTGTGCAATTCCGAAAGGTAAGATTAATGTTTGAAAGAACCACGACGAAAATAATTTCCAACATAGATTGAGAAAATTAAAAGTTAAAAAGAATTACTGCGCAGCACCGAAAAATAGTGTAAAGCAAGCAGATTTGAGTTAGAAAACTAAACATATATAGACTATCACGGTGGGGTAGTTCTACACTGAACTGTAATTATTTGCAAAAAGGAAATTCTCTTGTGAGAAAAAAGTCATGTAATCTCTACAATTAGTAATATTAATAAAACGTATTGCAAACTGAACGATTGAATCCTCCAAAACGTTCATTTACCTCTCCTGTATAAATAATACTTTGTAAATTATATATATATATATATATATATATATATATATATATATATTACGGAATTATTGTATTCTACCGTCTTAGATTTGGTATACAATAATACAGATAACAGAGTTACCCTAATTCCTACAAAGGACTGAGTTACTCCTTACGTAGCGATAACGATATCTGACACTTCGTTATAACTACGCTCAGTGTCCAACGCTACAGATATTTCTTTATAATAATTAATACAATAATGCTAACTGATTCTATGTCTAGATACGTCTTATTTTTTTTATAAATTCACTATACTTTCATTGGAACATTAATCCATTTTACGAACCGCAATTATAATAACCATCACTTTCACCGCACAGCGCGAAATAGTTTTGATGAAATATCACTTCTTCAGCACAATACGTCGGGTAGGTACTTCCATCCACCTCTGGCACGACACTTATCGGTATGAGATATTCTCGCTGCTATTTTATCCAACGCACAATCGACGAGAATCAGCAATCGATGGATTAGGTAAGTAATACTCTTGCTTTTCTGGTACAGGTGTTAAAAATAAACAATATTAATATTCAGTCACAAGTTTCGAGACACGGATATGACTATCTCGTTATGACTATTACACCAAAATCTCCAACCGGTGTAAGATGTCTATATTGGGTAAGCACACTAGAATAATTTTGTTCGTCAAGACAGACTGCGTACAATACGTCTGCTACCTCCAACAAAACATATCGCACATGAAATATCTTTCCACTAAAAAATAAATTTGCACTGCTTCTGTATTCCGTGAACGTAAACAAAAATTGTGCCGGATGTCTTTCCGGCTTCGTTTCTGCCTTATAATTTCCTTACAAAAATTATAATAATGTTCAAGTCAAATTCAGTCTGTTAACAGCTTATAAAAATAAAAATAATGATATAAAACGTAGGTGGCAATACTGGCTTCCTCCACCCCCAAGTTTGTTTCTTTTCTTGTTTCTAGGTCACCTAATTATTTTCAGCTATTGTTGTAAGCCGGCACATATACATACAAACAATGCGCTTCTCGTTTCTTTTCATAACAATCGCGTCGATGACGTCATAGATATTGTCTTTCTTTTCGCACGTAATTCAGCTGATTTTAATGACAGAAAACAAGTGCGTGCACACCGGACCTTCTTATCCGTATAATGTTGGATTTCACAATCGTTTGAAACTAATAAAATTCTAATCTCATAATATATGGACAGTCACTCGTTAGTCGGCTATTTCTTCGTGAACACAATGTAGCAGTAGACTTGTTCTCGACAGGAATCAATTATATCAATACTTCTTACTCCTATGGTTATAAGTATAATGTGGCGTACTTACCGACTGCAGAGAACGTTTACACAGATAATACCTGGTGCAGTTATTTCTTCCGCGATTTTGGTTCTAGAGCAGCTATTCACCGTCCTTATTATGTCAGCCAGCGTACTGTCAAAATTACATCTGACACCACTACACTCACTTGAAGTAATTTCCAATTATCTTCTTGATTCTCACACGAGCAACGATTTTTACAGCAAACTTTCTTTCGTTATCGATATCATATATAGGAGCACCACCCACGTGTGTCTATCCATCTATCCACTACTAGCCGAACTGCCGCTGTTCTTGTCACTAGCCTCTACTCAGTGTTTCCATCCATATAACTGACTTTTGTCCAGGTTAACCGGGCATGTCAAAGTTTTTTTACGGTAGGCTACAAAGCGTAACATGTTTATGAGCATACTTTGAAATTACTAAAATTAACACTAGTAATTCTTGTTACTTATACTTCTACCGAACGACCCATGAGGACATTAAAAGGGATCACGACATGTTTACGAAATTTAATGAAAAACCACGATGAAGTGATACGGTGATAGACATTTTTGCTAACATAAAGACATGACGTGACGTGCCGAACTTACCTACAAGAAATTAATTTAGCTAAGTACGTTGAATCCTTTTTCAAACATTGTTAATGTTTATTGCATCATTTAGTTTTTATGAAGGAAAACTATTGCTACCATCGAGCTCTACGTAACGGCACTGAAGTGACTGCTCAGTGTTCAAAGATAGACACCAGAGCAAATATTTAAACTCGTTTGTTCACTTCCAGTCTGATCGAACATGGACCAAATTTTCAATTCTAACTCAGTTTTATATGCTTCTTATTGCTGTGCGACCCGTTTTTTCATTTAAGTTTTAATTCCTGAGTTATTCATATCAACATGCACGGCAGTGCATGAGCCAAGTTCTTCACGTCAGAAAACGTCAGCACTGCCAGAAGCATGTTATACAGGAACAAGAGTTTATGGCACAATCGACGATTTGGGGGCCCCGTAAAAAAAAATATGTTAAAGATAGGAATATGAGCTTTTGGCGATAAGGAGATATGGTAAATATGTGCAGATGTACAACATTTCATATTCGTATCTCAAACTATGTTCTAGTTGTGGACCCCTGAAATTGCACATTTTAGGCTAACTGACTCACTCATTCACTCACTCACTCACTGACTGACTGACTGACTCACTCACTCATCATATTGTTTAGGGTGTTTGGAGTAAGCTAGAAACATGAAATTTGGTATGAAGGTAGAGGATGATAAGTAGATAAAGGAAAAATTCTGACATTTTGAAAAGGTCGCCATCTTGGATTCAAAATGGCCGCCAAACCTAAAATTTCAAAGAATACACAGCCTAAACGACTAAAGATAGAACAGTGAAATTTGGTATGAAACTACATCATTGATAGCAAATTAAGAAAACTTCTTAAAAATTTGAAAAAGTCGCCATTTTGGATTCAAAATGGCCGCCAACCCTAAAATTTTAAAGAATACACAGCCTAAACGGCTGCCGCTAGAATAATGAAATTTAGTTTGACTGTACAACATTATTAGTAGATTATGAAAATATTACAAAATACCCCTAAAGACGCCATCTTGGATCCAAAATGGCGGGCGTCATAAATCCATTTTCCAACTGCTTGAGCCAGAGATACGAAATTTGGCATAATGATGTATTATCAAGAGTAATTTAGGAAAAGATAACAAAGTTTTAAAAAAGTCACCATCTTTGATTCAAAATGGCAGCTGAAATACCATTTTTCACATCGTTCGAGATAGAGAAATGAAATTTGGTATGACAGTGTATCATCACGAGTATGTCACGAAAATATAAGAAAACGTTAAAAATGTGTCCATCTTTTATCCAAAATGCCCGCCTAAGCCCCACTTTATAACGACTGAAGCTAGAGAAACGAAATTTGGTATGAAGGTGTACCATTACAAGTAGGTTAGAATAAATTCAGCTCGTCTCCCCTACTAGGGTACAGTTCCCAGCTGGAGCCTGATTTGCGATAAAGGGGTGCGCCCCAGCGAGGCCATCTTGGAATTCTGGGGGCAGCGCCCCAATGAGGCGAAGCGAGTATATACATTACACAAGTGTAAAAAGCTGCGAAATACGAGCAAAAGCACCAGGGGTGCAAACTGTCCAGTCAACTCCTTCAACCTTAAA
>JAGDQP010055294.1:497-13170 GCA_022664845.1 Lepisma saccharinum
TCATCAGGAGGATGTCTTGAAATAGTGTCTGCGACAAAATTATCAGACCCAGCTATGTGCTCATAAACTATATTATAGTCCTGAAGCTTAAGGAGTAACCTAGTCGTACGAGCATCAAGGTTCCTTAACGTACTCAAATGGGTGATAGCATTATTATCAGTATGCACTACCACTTCACGACCTATAATAAAGTCGGAGAAGTAGTCACACAAAAACACCACAGCTAGCAACTCCAACTGGAACATCGAAAGAGATAATTCGGTAGGTCGAATCCTTCTACCAGCATAACCTATCACCTGGTAATCATCATCCCAAACTTGACTTATATAACCACCAATAGAAATTTGACAAGTATCACTAAAGGTATGAATTGTCAGGTTCATATCAGGCTGTTTCAATGCTGGAGGTGTAACCAAAGCCAATTTCAAAGCTTCAAAAGCATCTAGTTCCTTTTGGCCAAATTTAAATTTAGAATCCTTCCTTAACAACGCCACTAAAGGTTCAGTCAAACATGTAAAATGATTAATATACTTTTTTCTCCAAGTCGCGATACCAAGAAACTTTCTCAATTGTCTTTTAGTTCTTGGAACTGGATACTTAAGAATTGCAGTATTGGCTTTAGGATCAACCTTGATTTCACTTCCAGATACCAAATGACCTAGAAAAGTAATCTCAGATTTCAAAACTGACATTTGTGAAAATTCAAGGAAAAATTTACTTTACGAAAAGTTTCAAAAACAAATGTCATGTGCCGAAAATTTTCTTCTTCGGATTTAGAAAAGCATAAAACATCATCCAAGAAAACCGAAATAAAATCTCTAGTATTCGTGTCAAAGAATTTATTCATCACAGTCTGAAATATGGAACATGACGATCTCAATCCCATCGGAAGAAAACGCCAAATATACTGACGATCTTCGAATATGAATGAAGTACACTCCATAGAATCAGGATGCAACTGGATAGAGTAGTACCCATCCTTCGCATCAAAAGAAGAAAACAACACATAACCAGCTAGACGATGCAAGATCTCCTGAATGGGTCCCACTCTAACCTTAGTAGAAATCACCTTAAGGTTCAAAGCTCTTAGGTCGAGAACTGGTCTCACAGATTCTTATCAGCTTTGTACACACAATGCACAGGGTTAATATAAGGGCTAGCTCTTTCCTCAATAATCCCCCATTCAACCCACTGCTTGATCAATCTCCTAAAAGGCTCACGCATAACATGAGGGATAGGATAAGGCTTTGCCACAACAGGAATCTTATCAGTCAACACAATATGCTGAGGTTCAAAATCAACAGGTCGAGGCCTTAGCGAAAATAAACATCTATACTCCAGAAGTAAAGCTAACAGCTTATCTCTAAGGGCATCACTTAAATCTAATCGGGCATTAATCGAATTTCGAATATCATCCTCAGATACCAGATAATCATACTTTCCATCAAGAGTTAAGTTATATATAGAAAGCATTCCTATACAAGCTCGAAGATTTATCTTAACTAATTTAGAATCAGGTTGGCTCTTTAACTGGAGAGTATTTGTTCCAAAGTCCAATATACAATTATAAGATTTAAGAAAAGGCATCCCAAGCAATAGCTCCGTATTCAAATTACTAACCACATACACCATAACACTAAAAATAGAAGCAGATAATTCCAAATAAAGAGTTTGTTTACCCTTAACAGAGAAACTATTATCACCAATGAACCCTCGTAGATTTACGTTAACAGCAGGAAATAGTTTAGCAGTTAGCACTTCATTCAGAATCTTTTTCCAAGCTACTAAACTCAACAAGTTCAACTCGCTTCCTGAATCCAAGATAGAGTCCAATATTATACCTGTAACCTTACCAGTAGTATGTAGGGTTCGACAAAACTCAATATTTAATTCGTCATCAGAGAATTCGGAATCTAAAGATAAAAATATTTTAAACGACTCTGAACAACAGGTCCCATTCGAAATGCAATGATTAGTCCTATCCAATAATGGCCGATCAATGGCAAGTTGGCAACCCTTACTCGACCCACCTAAGAATTGCCATTGGCATTTAAACTAATATTAGTAGGAATCACTGAGTCTGTTTGACAAAGAACAGAAGTCTTAGTTGTGCCTGTAGGACAGTTATTACTAAACCTCTCTTGACATCTTATGCCATAATCTGAATTATTATGAGCATTACCCTGTAGACAACCGGTGACAGTAGCTAAGTTAGAATTACCAACACATGATTGTCCCTGAACAGCAGAGCAAACATTATCTGAACGAGAACAGAGGCCAGGAGAACTACTGTTCTGCATATTATTATGTTCATGCCCAACTGTAGAATTTGGACCAGGATTATCCATACAACAATGTCTCTGTACAGCTGCACAAGCACTTTCTAAATGTGGACAAACTCCAGTTGTACGACTACCTTGCACTGAGTTTCCATGACCGCATGAAGAATTAACACCCACATTTTGGTTACCCTGAACATTTCCATTCCTATTCGAATTATTATTGCTATTATTGTTATTATTATAATATTTATATCTGCCATCTTTGTTATTGTAATACCTTCTATTATTGTTATAGTGTACTTTATTACCATACCTATTGTTGTTAGATTGTGAATAATTATTATAATTGCCCTTGAACCTTTTGTTCTTACCATTACGATTGTACTGATTTCGTCGATCACCATAGTAATTTTTATTATTCTGAGTTTGAGAATTGTTGGACCTATTGTTACTATCAGAATTCGAATCTCTTACTTGACTACTATCAGGTAGATTATTAATATTCACCACAGTCTCTGAATTGTCTTGCTGTACTTGTCTAACATTATAGTCACCAGACCTTTTCTGCTGATATGGCAAAACACCAGGAATAGGATTATTCTTTCGCTTATCAGATGTTGCACCTAACGATATCGTAGGACTTTGCTTTATCTCAGACATAGAAGGACAATCTAATGTATCCACTCTTTCAATGACATCCTGAACAGTATCCAGCTTAAACATTCTTAATATGTTACCTATATGTTAGGGTAAAGCATCCAACAAAAGTTCAACTAACTCAGCTTGTTCAGCATTAGGCATAATCTTATAAGATCGTGAAAATTTCCCAATGAAATCTACCAAATGTCCATGTATACGACTGTCATATTTCAAGGATTGGAGCATTTTAAGTTGTACACGTCTAATACGTGGATTAGTGTACTGTTGAATAAAGAGCCTTTCAAAATCTTTGTAAGTTTTTATTTGGGGCCTGACAAAACTAAACCAACCAGCTGCAGAACCCACTAGCTTACGCTGCAGTACCAGCAATCTATCTTTATCAGAAAGATGAATGATATCAAAATTTTGATTTAACAACTGCAAGTATTCAAGAGGAGGTTGAGATAACATATCCCCACCGAACTCTGCAAACGATGTGAGATCTCTCAGTCTCAATGGTTTCACATTCTTAGACAGATCAGGATTTTTACTTAATGACTCAAAATTTAATTTATGTCCAGGTGATACATCCAATTTACTATTAGTGTCCAAACTTAAGGTTGAATATTTAGGCAAATGTTCATCAGGATCATAATATATCGATTGCGTTACTGTAGGAGACTTTAATTTTTCTAACCCATCACTATAATATGGAGAATAATACTACCAATACCTTGACCTTGAATCAAATTCGGAAAAAGAACACTCTTACCGACAGTAGTAGTAGTAACTACCGGCAACACAGGCTGATCACCAAACAGCGAATAGGTACCAAAATTTCCAGCAGTTATAGTATTTTCCTTATAAGTATTCTTATAATTAGTATATCTAAATGAAGAGGCAAGAGCTGAGACCACGTAGTTACCAGTCAACGTTGAAGCAACCAAAGGAGTTGGTACATAAGTACTCACTGTTTCGTTCAAATTCGGAGGCCAACTATAAACCAAATCGGGAGAACTAGCACTCGCAATACAAGGTTGAGAAGTCATACTAATCTTTCTTTCGTTCTCACTAGCTACCTTTAAAACCAAAGTTTCCAATTCTTTACGAAGTGTATTTACTCGCAAAATACAAGAATTTTCATTTTCCTCAATTTTTTTATTAACATCGGCAACTCGACCATCTAATTTGCCAACCTCAACGTTAACTTCCCCCAAACTAGTCTCAACAGTCTGAACCCTAGTACTAACATTAGTTATACTAGTCAGTAGCTGTTCCCTCATATCATTCATTTGAATCTGTGAAGCCTGCTGTGCGTCTTCAACCTTACTTGTTAACGTAGTTGTTAACGTGTTTATTTGAACTTCAGAAGATTTCTGAGCATCTTCAACTTTATTCGTCAAAGCATTGATAGCTTTTAACAACTGAGTAGAATCAGTTGTACCTATATTCTGTTCACTATCGTCGAGAACAGAGGACTCCAGCTCTAAATCCGGACTTTCCGTTAATGTACAAGTTTCGCAAGTGAACTCGAATTCCGGGCTACAATATATATTTCACCATATATTGGGGCAGCTTCGCGCATCGCATACATATCCATGAATGGCAATGACCACACTCGAATTCAATACCGGCGCGTCCGCACTTGCACGATACTTTAGCTTTACCGCCGTCCGAATCAGACATGTTGAATGACCACGAAATTCTCAGCAAAATTTATCACCAAATATAAACACAATGGTAACACTAAAAATCTAACTAGTCACACTCTGTATTATATTATTAAATTCACAAGGGGCCTTGTCGCTCCTCCACAGCATTACGAACAGATTGCATTTTAGGCGAAATATTATTTATTCCCATCATATATTAATAACTTGTTTAAGTTCTAAATCATTTCATTAAGTTCTTGTTATTTACGTCACTGTATATTCAGATTTTTTTAAACACATATTTTCCATTAGTTGTATCCATAACAGGCTAAAATGATACCTCTTACTAAGCGTAGATGCTATCGAACTTAAAATTCCAAAACAATCAGAAAAATCGCAAAAATTTTGAAAAAGAATCGAGGAATCGGAATCGTTAAGAAAAATCACTGAACGAATCGGAATAGAAGAACCGAACTGAAACTGTGTCACCTTATCGCAAAACAAAAGATCTCAATTCACAGACAAAAGAATCGAAACTCGCACATGACCTAGCAACACTGAATCACGTACTGCAGAACGAAAATAAAATCCTTTAGGAGGTAAGGTAATATATCAGATCACGATCGCCTGCTTCAGGCAAGTACCATTCGAAGAGAAGCGATCGACGTGCTACTCACGGTCGCCAATAAATAAATAAAATATATATGTAGCGTGACAGAATGACCATTGCCAGATTTGGCTATCTTGCCTATAAACAAATTCCCATCACAAGATCCGGGTCACCTCTGCGTGGAAGATTCGCCCAAACTGGAACGAGTCTTAATCAGACATAGACTTCCACAACCCCTGTGGCAGGGCTAAGACAAGGCATGCAGGTTACCACAGGGCGCCCCCAGCGATAGGGTGTAAGCCACTTCCATACATCATCACTCATCCTACCTACCTCCCATACCTGTACCTCAACGCAGAAAGGTTCACTGGGGTCCAGCCATCTACACCTCTCACAAACTGTGTCCCCGCCCATATCCCCACTGACTTCAAATAATGCCATAACCAGCACTCTGCAAATACAGGAGTACTCTGCTCCTGTCTCAAAGTCTAACAGCAAGTCACCTGACCTTGTTAATTAATATGTTTATATTCACTAAACCTCGAAGCGGTTACACAGAAATCACTAGGCTGGCATACATCTACATGATTAAATATTAACGAAGTCACACATATGCACACTCATTGGGGTGACAGGAGGAACACAAAATTTCATAAAGTTGTAGGTGGGTATCCTCCAGGGAACTTAACCACTAGGTTCGGGAATGGAATTTCATAGCAGCATCAAAAGAATCGAAGAGCTGAACTCAAAATCGACGGCTAGGTATAAGCACATTCAATCACAGGATCACAACAACGCAGAGGAACCGGTGACACTAAACGTAAACACTTCATCATAATGAACGCAAACTAAGCAAATGGGCCAGCATCCTAGAAGGCACCATGGCACTGAACAATGGTAGCTGATACACAATATCATTGGGTTCATTCCGGGTAAATACTCAAAAGCACTGCTATCTTCCAGTACTGAAGCCAAAGACCGTCAAGTTGAGATTTCCGCTTTACACACCAAGTCAATTCTACATAGGTGGGATTCCATTAAATGAATAAATAGATGAGTGTAATTGCATAGTTGCACAAAATAGAAGATAAAAAAATATAGGAAATAATAACAATCGAACCTAATCTAATTAAGTTACGTACAAGGGACAATTTACATCCGTCTCACTGTATGTAATATAGGTCGATGAGAAAGAAGAGTGTAAACAAAGCTCACTATCCCTTCAAGCAAAAATCTCACCTTGATTAGATCATACTACTGTACTAGGAAGAGACCTACGTTGGATTGGAACACGCAAGTAATTAGCATGTAATAGCTTTAGTATTACACAAGAATTTCAACCAACTTAAATAACAGTATAATTTCTATAGCTAATTCGTTATTCTCAAGAAATTAAACATGTTCTTGAATTTAATTGTTACCTTCCTGTCAAAAATTCACATTACCTTAACATTGTTAACAAAATCTTGCTGACACCTTCTCAACACAGCAGACAGCTGTTTTCCTCAACTAACATTGAACATTTTACTTCGTGCCAACTATATTAAAATGTATCCATAGTTAAATTAATCGAAGTTTATCACATCAAAATTTTGGAAAAAGAAAATTTTATAACCAGAGTGAAGTAAGTTATTAAATTATAGAATATATTGATAATATCACATTAACTACACAAGTGCAATCTGTACAGACAAAATGCCTCTATTTTTCATTCGTACAGAATTTTGGTTAAAAAAAATACCAAAAGTAAAGATCATGCGAGTGAAAAATAGGCTCATTGGTACCCTCAAACAGTGCAAACACGTAACACACAACAGTTATTGTTCAGTTCAGAATTTAGAACATTGGGCCCGAAGTTAGAAATTATTTATTTAAGATTTTACTAGATCGAAATGTAGTTTAACATGACTCTACCGGCTTTTAACTTAATGAACACATAAACGTCCTCGCCTTGCATAGAGCGAGACTGTTGTGTGAGAAAGCTGTGCCTAAATACTTTAAATTTATGATAATTGGAAGAGAGAGTCAACAACGAATAAAAGTCTTCATTGTGGCCAGTTTTAAAATTCCTTTGAATTTTATACAAAAATGACGTTTCTGTCTCTACAGTTTACACACGTTTAAAAATTTCATTACCAATTCAGACGGCCCCCGTATTGATGATGTCATAACCCCTAAACCTGACGCGGGATCCTCTGATATCATTTTACAATTCATTTCCTTTAATTTAACGTAAGACTGAAGATTTTACTCTGGTCAACTGGGGAGTTATGTCTATCGAAAATTTTCGGCATGGTGCTTAATTTTGAGAACTGAAAGATCCTAAAGTACAACACCCTGTCTCACATAAAACCAAGTAGCTCGCTCAATATTTAAGATATAACAATGATTTTGATCTCGTTCGAAAGATCAGATAATGGGTTATCATGTTTATTTAGGGGTGTTTTTCGATATCTGTGAGAGTTTCATAGTTATTTGCTATTAAAAGTATGTAGTGAAAGGAGTAAAACTAGTTTTTTTTTAAATAACAGCCGCCATATTTAAATATGACGACAGCATATAAGCACCATATCAATTTAAATTACTGAGACCAATCACTGTCTTCAACTTGGCGCAAGATCGAAGTTTGTATCTTAATTCAGAGAGAATATATTCTAGTTTAAGGAAAAGTATGTGTTTGCGCCTGGACGCCATATTGATGACTTCATAACCTCACGTGGGATTCTTTGGGATTTTTTGTGGGTAATACAGGACAAGTAGTACTACATGTTGCAGAAGGTTTTGTTTTGTTATTTTGAATGTCTAGGTTTATGTGTAATTTCACTGGACTAGATCCTTTCCTTCAAATCTATAATTATGGGTTCTAGTTGCTGACAGAAAATATCAAAATTATTTTTGATATTTAGTGTCTTATCCAATTATTTGCCTTGGGGCACTGGCGGGTGTTCTGACCATTTTTAAAAGTGGGCGTTCTGACGGGTGGGCGTTCTGACCATTTCTGAATTTGGGTGTTTCGTCGTTTTGGTGGGCGATCTGACTGTTTTGGTGAGCGTTCTGACCATTTTCAGAAGTGGGCGATCTGACCTGTGGGTGCTCTGACATAGACCCAGTTTTGGGTCTTGTCACATTTCCCAATTCTTTACAAAGCATAACAATTTATATTTATTTACTACCATTGTAATGATGTAAAGTAATCATTGAATAGAATAACTGTAATCTTTATATCTTTCTTACAGATCTGGACAGATTCTGAATGAACACCAGGGGGACATTCACAAAGGATATGTAATGATTTATTTTAGAAATGAGACAAAACTATTGGAAAGCAGAATGAGATGGCTAATGTAAGTCGAATATAGAAGACCGTTATTCATCCATTTTGAATAGAAACAAAAAATAGCTGTGTAGTATCTATAATTACCAACTGCTGCAGGCTGTAGTTTACAATGCAGAGAAGGGATCGGCGTTTATTAAGTTAAACACACACATTAATGAATTGTAAACATTTATTATTGGCTCATCCAAGCTGTCTTGCAGCTAAAATTGTGGTAAATGTTACATTAAAGTATAAGTCCTAAGATGTAGTGAAATAAATAAACATACCAGGTATTTAAGATGGCCCATATTAAAGTATATTTTGTCCCAAAACAACACACTATGCATGACATTGCATAGAATCCGTTGCTGCTTCTTTTGATGCTCTTTTTGAGGAGTTCAAGAATTATTATCATTGTTTTCCTCTTGAAGAACAATAATTTGTATCTGTAAATATTTTAGGAATGACTAAAGAATAAAGAAATAATACCATTCCAGTACTGTTCCTTTAAATTACCTTTTACTACAGTACTGAGTAAAACTCTGTATTTTGACGCACATGGAACGGTCGGAAAAGCCACTTTAGAAATTACCGACACTATGCTCAAGTTTCACGGTTATAGTTGGTCTCGTTTCTAGAAATTTCATGGCCGATCATTATGAGAATCATAACCAATCGGATGCTCTTTTTCGTTTCCTGATATTACTAAGCTCTTTAGTCGTATAAAACAAATTTCATTTTCTTAGAATTTAAATCTACAAAAGACATTTTTAAAAGGCAGTATAAACTTTTGTTGCAGTTAAAAATCTTGTATACCACATGGCAAATTGAAATTTTGTATCGGTATTGATTAGAAGCACGTTACGTATGACTTTGGAAGAATTTCTGTGTTTTCAGTGATTATCTTGTATATTTAAACTAACATATATAGAGTTTTAATACATTGAAAATACTTAATTCTAATCTTTCTTTGGATAAGTCTATACAATCATGCGCGGATTGACATAATACAGCATAATTTGGTAACCTATTGTGAATACACCAACTCTAACCGACGCTGAAAGAAATGCAATTATATTTAGACAGTGTACACTCTGCAAGTTCAATTGTACGAAATTAACTCAGAATTCAATCGTTTCCGCAATTCTATCGTTCAGCGAATTACATTTCAGCTATCATATTGGAAAAAAAAACTGTGCGTCCTATAAAGTTGATGTCATAAATGAAACTCAATCAACAGATAGGTTAAGCAGTTACACACAAACGTTCAAAATACGTGGATTTAACGTTAGTATCTAAACGTTATATTATCGTTGTATATGTACAAGAGTGTCCGCCTATTCAACGGTTTATTCGACGATGAATAATGGTTGAGAAACAGGTTGAAATCAACGTTTAGAAGAAACGAAGAAATGTAATTTTGAAATGTTTTAACGTCGATTATGGCCACCTGTTTCACTTTTTCCACTTGGCCAAAATTGAGCATAGTTGCTGGTTGTTATCTATTAGCATACACATTTAGTTGGACTTTACCCGTTGTTTTCCTTGTGATATATTAATTTGATAATAAATTCTCTTACTGCCTGCAGTGGGGCTCGAAGCTGGAACTTTGCACACTTCTTATTAGTAGATTGTCACTCTAAATACTCACCTAAGGGATCATCTAACGAGTAACTACTGTTTTACTGTTCCTCTTATCTTACGAAGACTGTGTCTGAAGTAAATGCATTCGTATTGGTTGAAGGCAGTCACCACAAGTGCAGACACGTCGGTTCACTAGCATGTGGAGGCATTTTAGTCATAGGGTAAGAATAAGAATAAGAATAAGAATAAACGTAGTCTTCATCGCCAAAGTGGACGATGAAAGGACGTGCTTTGCAAACATATTTTTAACGTTGTGTAGGTCAAATTATTCAACGTGTTATCCGATGTTTCATAACGGTAGAAAAAAGATTCAAATGAACATTGAGAATAAAAGTTAGTTTTAACGTCAAAAGAGGACGATCAGAAAATATTTTCGAAACGTTAATTAATAAGCCGTTTAATTAACGGTGAAATATAGTTCAAAAAGTCAATGAAAATACAATTGAAAATACTGTTGAAAGAATAACTAATAAATGTTTCTAAAAATATAGTCATCTGAGCAATCATGTATCCAGCTGTGAAATTTAATTCTAAAGACGATGAAAATATTTCGTATGTTTCAAAACGACTATACTATTGCATTTGTATTCCTCACTAAGTGTAATATATTGCCTTAGAAAGACGCACATGAAGCAAAATCTATGTCATAGTTGAAAAGGTCACATCGGGACGGGCGTAAGCCATAGTGTTGTTACCGCCCATAGATTCATTTTATCTTATCTTGGAAATGTCACATTAACGCCCTATGAAAGAGATAAAATGTTAGTTGAAATAAAGTTTAAAATTCAATCTGTTTTCAACATACAAATGACATAATAGACGTAGTTAATTTCATTCTATTCATTTTTAAGTACAGTTATTATGCAATTAACTTAGAAAATTAACGAAGCGAAATCTATTCCATAGTTCAATATAACAGTTAAAATCAGGTCACATTAACGTCCTATCAACGAAATCAAATTTTCATTGAAACATAGACTGAAATTCAACGTGTTTTCAACATACAAAAGGAACACAAAATATAAGTTAATAGCATTCAATTATGATTGAATTAAATGAGAAAGATCTCAGGAAACGAAATCTATACTATAGTTTAAAATAACAAATGAATGCTCGTGGTATTACCAACGTTAACAAGTTTTGTTGAAACATGATTTAAAATTAAATGTACTTTTTTCAACCGATAACGGTTAATCAATGAAATAAACAAAAAAAAATATCGTTAAAAAGAAGTTTGTGTGCTACTGGATTTGTTTCTTCTGCAAATCAAAGCCACGTGTTTCTTTATTCGGTATCCCTGGATCACATGGAACCCAGAATGATAGCGACATATGGTGGAAAATTTAACATACTTGGTCCTAGATGACATAGGCCAATGATAACAATAAAATTCCTGTCTCTTACTTTTTTAAAATTCAATCCATAATAACCCTATGAGTTATGCAGCCCTACAACACCCGGATGTTATACACAAAATCTACCTGGTCTGGTCCATCCCTGTAATATTTATCCGAACAAAAACACCAGAGGTGCAAAAAGTGGAGCCAAGTTCTTTAGCCCTAAAAAGGTGTGAAATGGGAGACGGATTAGCCAAGTTCCTTGGTGACAGCATGTAACAGGAACATAGGAACTTGGCGCGAGGTGGCAAGGTTCATGATCCTCAAGATATAAGGGTGGTGGAGATCCTAAAACCCACTACGTCCACCGCCACCAACCCTAAGGCTTTTGTCAGCTCGCGCCAAGTTCCTTTGTTCCTGTTACATGCTGTCACCAAGGAACTTGGCTAATCCGTCTCCCATTTCACACCTTTTTAGGGCTAAAGAACTTGGCTCCACTTTTTGCACCTCTGGTGTTTTTGTTCGGATTTCACAGCTTTTTGTAGGTGTATAATATATATACTTGCTCTCTCGGCCTCGTTTAGGTCCTCGCCCTCCGTAGCTGGCTGCGGCCTTAACTTCGAGTTTTTGGGTACTTACGCCCCTTTATCGTATCCACTCTCCAGGACACTGTGCTTCCAGCTGTGAAATCCACCACCACCAACCCTAAGGCTCGAACATCACCTGATGTTTTGCTCGGATTTCACAGCTTTTTATACGTGTATATATATATACTGGGTTCGCCTCGCTGGGTGTGCTGCCCCAGAATTCCGTGTGCGCCCAACTTCAAATTTTTAGGGTTACGCCCCCTTTATTGTGATCAGCCTTTCTGGGGACAGCGCCCCATGCTGTGCAGACCTTTTCCCATATCACCTCGGGGGCTGCACGCTCATAGCGGTGTTTTGATCCATTTATTGAAACATTTTCGTGATGGTACACCTTCATACCAAATTTCGTTTCTCTAGCTTCAGTGGTTTGGAAAATGGTATTTGGACGGCTATGTTGAGTTAAAGAAAGCGATTTTTAAAAAGTTTTCTTACATTGCCGTTACCTACTTGTGATGGTACACCTTCATACCAAATTTCGTTTCTATTGCTCGAATGGTGTGGAAAAAGTTTTTGTGCGGCCATTTTGATCCAAGTTAACAACTTTTT
>JAGDQP010055297.1:0-13170 GCA_022664845.1 Lepisma saccharinum
TATAAGGTTGCAAATGTAGCTTGTAAGTAATTTATTATCAGTGTTCAGTAATTTAATTGGACGGTATTTACTAACATCTTCCGATTATATAATTCCTATTCTTTATGAAACTTAACATTTAAAAGTTCGTCAGCAGATAGCAATGCCTACGATAATTTAGTATTGCAGTACCTCAATATTTTCTTTAAAAAAAAATATTTTTTATCGTTGGATAATATGTAACACATTTCCTCTTGTAAAACCATACATTGACAAGAGTCACTGGATGCGAAGCAGTAATAAATCCTAAAGTTGCGTTAATGTTCTCCACTACCGTTTAGAGCAAGTCGTTCTAATAGTTATGATATTCTTATCACTAGCCAAGATGCATCCAGTTTTGTTTGGAATTTTGAAGGACATTTTATAGGTAATATTTAGAATATTATAACCCTGAGCCCTCCATGTAAAGTATTGCAAGTTTAGGTTCCATATATATATATTATTATAACTATAGGTCTCGGTTTAGAGTATGATAAGCCTGCGCCTCAATTTAGAGTACTGTAAGCCTGTCCCTCATTGAAAGAATTAGTATGGCCGGAAATAAAGTAAACCGAAATAATAATAATAAAAAAAAGCTAATGTATGGAATTTGTACTGAATTTCACTGTGCTATGTTGCATAAAGAAACGGCAAGGAGTACAAAACAGCATCTGATCAGAAACAGAACAAACAGTACACAAAATACTCAATATATATGCTCAAAATGTGCTACAACACCAAAGCAAAATTCATAACGACGCTGCAATTGTGTCCCGTAAAATTGAATATTGATATTCTATTTGATATTCAATTATTGAGTTGTTCAGCATTTTGAGCTAATGGACCACGGTATACACGCTTCTTCGGCATACCCCACAGTAAATATCAGACGGAATGAGGTCAGGTGAGTAGGCAGGACACAAATAGTCTGTTTGCATCAAAATTGTGTGATCTTGAAAGTAATGCTGCTGAACTGCAAGGATTAAATAGCAGTGTGTGTAGTACCCCCCGCAATAAAGAATTAGTATATATATATATATATATATATGTGTGTGTGTGTGTGTGTGTGTGTTTTACAAGTTTTAGTTGTAAATTTATTTCATTTAAAAGAAGACTCCTTTATGTTTCTAATACAAAGTAATTATTTGATCTTTTTAAATTCACTACAGGCGTAGATTTAGAAAGATGACCTGGCACAGAGAGCACTGCATGCCTAAAGGAAAACTCTTATTTGGATATTGATATGTTACAATCAATTTTTGCTCAGCAGATTTTATTTGGAGTTGGTTCTTGTTTGGGATTGTTACAGGGATTTTTAGATTCCCTTCAGAATTAGACTAACAACCTATCACAGAGCGCAGTGTTTCACTCAGAGAAACATCTTCTTGGGGTATTTGTACATTAAGATCAATGTTTACTCTACAGTTTCTTGTTTGCGACTGCTACAGGTACGTTCAGATTCCCTTGAGATTTAGGGTAACGGCCTATCAATATAGTGCAGTATTTCACTCAGAGAAAGCTCTTCTTGGGGTATTTATACATTGAAACTAAATTTTGCACTGCGGATTCTTGTTTGGAGTAGGTTTTTGTTAGGGATTGTTACAGAGACCTTCAGATTCCCTTCAGATTTAGATTAACGACCTATCACAGAGCACAGTGTTTCACTCATAGAAAGCTCATGCATTGTGATGAATTTTTGCTTTCCTGATTCTTGTTTGGAATTGCCTTTTGTTTGGGATCTTTACAGGGACAATAATATATGACTGTTTTCCTGATTTAGATAAAAATGTTGCACACTTTCACAAACCTTTCTTGTAAAATTATTTCCTCCTTTTTTAAAAAGAATAACCTCAAGATTTCTTATACAAAGTATATGATCTGACCTTTTCAAATTCCCAACGATTTATACACACTGAGAGAAACCTCTTCTAGGGTATTTATACATGGGGATCAATTTCTCTGGGTTATTAAGACAAGTTTCGACCTATATTACTATTACTTGAGAATGTAATGGTGATACTTTCTTTACCCTGGAAATAATTATTTCCCAATCTCACCCACTGTGCTGAATCTTTATAGGCGAGGGCGGGGTAACACCCTATATATGTCGGTAGTTTTGAAAGAGAAAGGTGCTCGAGTAGTGTTGCCACCTAGCAAATAGTTGAGTAACTACGACGGAGTTTAATTAGCGTCAGTTCTGAGGAAGCCTGTGGAGTAAGTGAGACAAACGTGTTTTCAGCATCTACATTTAAACGCGTGGAAAACGGAAAATTGTTATACCATACTTTACAAGTTAATAATATATTATGTATGCGTTACTTGAAAGCCTAGATATCAAGCTAGTTCGTATGTATATACGATAATATTCGCTCTTCTTGTTTACTAAAACATCGTGTTTATCTGACTATAGCCTAACCGGGGTAATACCACCCACAATAAAATGAGGAATTTCGCTAGGGTGTTGGTATTACCAATGTTATATTTAGACAACATTACATCAAAGACACTTGTTCTTGACTTGGTCAAATCGAGTAAGAGAACAAAAGACAAGGCTAAATGAACATAAGAGAAATTACGGCAAGTCATTAAAATTGTAAAAAAAAGTAGCATTTCAGTATTTCTATGTCTAGAATATTTAAAAAAAAATGTTTGAGATACTTTAAATCTGTTCGTAGAGAACGTTTCGTATTGGTCAAGTGTGAATGCCAGTTTCATGAAGGTACATAATTAAACCTACATTGGCCCTTTTGATACAGTACAAAGACTTTTGTATTTGGACATGTTTTCAATTTTGTCCTAAACACCAAGCCTTTTGATCATTCTACTTGTGTTCTGTCATAGAAAGTTCGTATTTGCATTTTATTTAACTTTTAATGTTAATAAATTTGTACAGAAACATGTGTATTGATTTCATTATTTATTTTTCATTCCTCATATGCAATATCTGTTTGCAACTTTCAACTTGCGTTATCTACGTACAATTTCTTACGTAGAGCTGATATCTTTATATGGCGCCATTACCCCAGAGATCGGGGAGATTACGCCAGTGTGAGTATATTTACAAAATTTCCTATTACTGCAATAGTATTCACATTTCTAATATTTACTCATATATTAGAGTAAATACAGTGTCCGACCTATCTTTTGTAAGAATTTGTTACCAATTTATTACTTTTTATGAATAATTATGTATGACCATTTGTATAGCCTGGGGAAATGAAACTCATGTAGTCAGAGTGGCGCCAGCTCGGTACATGAAGAGAGCCACAGGTTATTTTCTTTTAAATATAATTATTTCCTCTTCAAATTTGATGTTAGCTTTCAGAAACGAAAGATTAATAAAACTTTATTACACGCTTCACATAAGTAACTGTTTTTGTTTTCAACTGTAAATACGAGACCGTAGAGACGCTTACCTACCTTAGAGACGCTTAATTATTTTGGTGTAGTAGAGCTTTTCGAGAATGCCACAAAGGCCTGCTATCTGGATCGGATAACATAAACGATGTATATTTATTTGATTAATATCACAGCATATCATACATGTTCTGGTCAATCGTCTACATTGAACTTCGCGTGTAGGGGAGCGATGGCGAAATAATATCAGTTAAACATTTAGGATATTGTTTTTGAAATATTGTAAACAATGTACACAAGTTTTATATTTAAAATTGAACTTTGTAGTCTTGGGCTTCGAACTCATATGGTGGACAAGAGTGATTACGTGTTAATATGAGAAATCGGATTTAGCCCATCACGCAGCGTAAGTTCGAAATATCTGCTACTGCAACCAGTGGTGAGTTAAAGGGCATAAAGCAAGTTGACTCCAAGAAGTGATGAACAGTTTAAATTGTAACACTACACTTTTACCAAGGCGTGCTTCAGTATACTAGCGCATCTTGCTTACCACAATCCTGGTCTATAAACAATTGAACCACTCTCTATCATCTAACATTTTTATTTAGGTTAATTGTTAAGTTACTCATGCTTATTCAGTTACCCACACAGGTCGCACTTGTTATTTTTTCTCAGAATTATAGATCAAAATCACTGCACTCCTCATGACACCAGATTAGACACGAATAACCCCGAATCAGATTCTACCTATAAGGGTCTAGGTATTTTTCGTTGCATAAAATGCAGTAATATTCATCATTGTCGTCACTAGATTTTAATTTATCTCTAGCACTGTTACAAAGTATCTCTTGGGTTAATCGATCCCGGTACCGAGTATTTTTCGTTTTCTTTTTTCAACAGAATAATGGCAACCTTGTCTTCAATGCTTCTTAAAACCCCTACGCACATACACAAACGCGATATTCATTGATCTCCCTCTCCCAGCCTAATGATGTTTTTGCCTCTATATAAATTCTGACGTTATCTACTTCCTGAAATACATAACTAAGTGTCTATATACTCTACTGGGATAAATCCGAACAAGCCAGAAGTTGGGTGTTCAACATTACTTCACTTTATGTAAGAAAAGCAACAGATCAAGATATCGGAATAAAATTTGGGAACACTTAGATAAACTACTGTCAGATGGAATAAATAAATTGTTTAAACCTCATAGGAATCTCTTATTTAAAATAATTTGCGCCTTCGTATTACTTATATAATATGTATGCTTATACCTAGAAATTTCGTTTTCTAGCTCAAAGTGTTAAGGTGAGTCAATTTTAATCAACGTGTTTTTCTATGGAGCATATCGAATGGCAGACCAATCTCATCCTATATTGGCTGCTTTGTTGGTATATGTTAACCGAGATCATATTTCCTCTCGAGAGAAACTAACTATTCTTCAACTTTCAGATCGTCACCAGGCTTACATTGCTTTGTAAGACCATCCCCGTTTTCGCAGTCATTCTTTACAGGCGCTAGTTAGTCTTTTCTTACAGAACCTGGTTTTACCACCAAAACTAAAAATATACATGTTTTTTTTTAAATCGGGTATTACTCATCGCAGCTCTGAAATTTGGGAGTCGATATTTCTTATCCCAATGTGCATCAACACACAGATTGTTAGCTTTAGATGCGAACTGTATGTCGCAATCCTAAGAAAGCCCTCATTTGTGCTTCATCAGTCGGCATCTAAACTTGTTTCAGGATATAATTTCTGAGTTCACGTTTTCCTTTCTCAGCTTTACACTTCACTATAGACTTCAACGTGTCGTTAGCTATGAATAGAGAGGAACCATCCAATATATAAACTTTTGCTTGGGGAAAATAACATTATTGAACTTAATAATATGAGTACTCTTCTGATGACGAAGGTGCGATCATTTCAACTCCGCTTCACTCTTTTCGTAGTACACTTTTTTCTCACCTACATTGAGATTATTCAATTCATTTAGAGGATCATTCAGTTTCTCTGTGTGTCTTCTGAAGCTACATTTTCATAATCTTTTCCCTGCCTTCCAATTCACTACAAACAAAATCTTCACTACTGCCTAAAACCATCAATATGCTCTGCGCAGTTTGCAAAATGCATCAGCAGTCAGGTATCTGTACCTAGACTCAAACAACTCTAATTAAAAATAGAATGACAAAAGATCAAAGATTAATGTTCCTTACAGGTGACCTAGTAAAAGCAAAAATGTTCTCGATTTTCAAAATATTTTAAATAAATACTGGCTACTCCGTTGGACTACTACGCTATGTTAGATTTCTACAAAACAATTGTTATGTACCACATTAATGATTCAGTTAATACAATTTGTTCTCAGATCTATTTCACACACGCTAAGGAAGCATATCTTCCGGGTGAGCTCTATGTTACATACAGTGAAATAATAAAATAAGGTTATATGTCAAAATGAGTCCAATGGACTCACCTTGATATATTATCTGTGAACTGTATTATTTTACTTTGTATTCACCGTTAGATATTATGAATATTTGTTGTTAGTTTATTTTAATTCAAATTGATATATGTAGCACGTAAATAGATGACATATTATATACCAGATTGCATCTGCACAAAAGCCTGTCAGGAGAATCGATCAACAAAATCATTAGCCATTTACTTCATTATCGATCTTACATTTACTTTCTACGAGTTTATGGAATAAGGGCATAGCAAACATAAGATGGAATAAAGACCTACCCACAAATACAAAAAAAATCCCTAGCATAGTGAAACTTAATATTAAGTTATTCAAGTTTATACGATGGATAGATAATTAAATTACTTATACCATGAAGCAAAAATAATGTTAGATATGAAAAATGGAGGTACTGGACGTTTTTGGAGTTTTCTATAAAACACAGTTTTTGCAGTAAGACTCTTATTGCCCCTCAAATTTTGAAATTAATTATAAAGCATAGCAGGTTTAAAAATAAAATAGATGATTATCTTAATGAAAACATACCACAGGACCTCAAGCCGTGAACGGTTACATAATTCTTTGGAAACTGTTAGGAAACACACATTCACATCGTGAGACTAAAAGTAGCCTTGGAATTCTCACTGTTAGTCAGGATAGTCAGCAGGAAAATTCAAACCTGCTTAGCCTCTCAAAGTCCATCCCATGACTGCAGCATTAACTATTAGACCAAGCGGGTTGGGGTTTTCTTGATGGCTTTCAACATAGAAACTTGGTCAACAGATATAGACTACAAACTCGAGGTTTTCAAAAAATGGAGTTCATGTACATGGTTAAATCTTCTCGGCTGTCAAATTGGTTCGCGATACGAACTCTTGCTAATGATGTATCAATTAAGTGAAACTGTTGGTAGTTTCAAATTCCTCTACATGCGTATTTAATAAGTTACGTTTATTTAACGTCTGACCAATTTGTGTATCTTCAAATACGTGAAGCTTTTCTTCCCTTAACCTAGAAGCTTCTTCAGGTACAACCAATATTTATTTTAATATGGACTGTGGGTGTTAATTGAATATTATGTAATATATCGTTTGTCTCTGCATATAAATATGTATAAAAATAAAATGAAAAGTAAAATTGTGTTTAGAATATTTACATGTTTTAATTATTTGCACCTAAGACATGTTCATATTTCAATTCAACCCGCGTTTCAAATACTTACAGATCATTAAATAGAGCATTATCGTATGATGATATTCCTATGTACATATTAATATGAGCAAATGTACGAATACTATATATTTATCACTTAACATGCATAGTTCAGATGAAAATAAATATTTCTTCTCCCTGTAGAAACTCCTAGGTTCAGGAATGAGAAATGTTGCGTATTTGTAGTGTCAACATTGTAAAGAATTAAGTTCCAAGGTGTCCGTAGTTTTGTTACATATTTAAAATGTCCATTATATTTGTTGTTATCAAATTTGTTTAAGAAGTGAAGAAAGAGCCAATGAAACATTCATCATTCAATATTTCTTGAAAATAGAATCGCCTTCCTTGACCATTTTCAACCCTTATTTAACATCACCATTTAATGATTTGTTTGTATGTTTGAGTTATAAATTAGATTCCAGTCGAGCACAGATTATCCATGGATTGTACTTAATATTGGCATGGCATCTGAATGCCATTCGAGTTTGAACTTAAAGCTTATTGTTGATACACAGATCAACATCCCAGCAGCACAATAGTCTATTTAATGTTTATATAATGACTAGTTCGTCCATTTTATGGCAATAGAAATACTGGACATTACATTTACGTCCACTCAATATTCATATCATATCCAGAAATAATTGCCTGTTCCGGGGGAAGCACATTGTACACATCGTTAATTGATGTACAGAAACTGAATGTCCTTAAGGAGGACATTGTGAAAGTCCATTGGATTTCCAGACAACCGATCTCCTTGAGAATGATTGTCGTTGTCCACTTGATGTTCAGAAAATTGATGCCCTTAAGAAGAACATTCTGTATGTCCATTGGATGTCATATGAAGAACATTGTGGATGTGCATTGGAATTCCAGAAAACGGATATCGATGTGTGGCCTCGAAGTAAGCATAGTTTCATAAATGGGACCAATGGATCCTGGCGCAGGACGTGCCAATTTTTGGGGCAAAATTATTAGAAACTACATTAGAACCATGTTTAGTGGTTATGATTTTGACTTTTTTTTTAAACAAAAGTATTTGTTTCGTCACTTTGAAAGTAGCTGTACTTCGTATACAGATGATCGTGTCTAATTAATTATCTGTTGTACTGCATTTGCTCTTAAAGTTTTTTTTATATATATTTAGGAAACTTAACAATTGTGTTACGGTATGCTTGTATTTGCAGGCGCTTGCAACGCAAGAAATCGTTAATTCTGTTTATCCGGTACAGTTCTGGTCTTATCAATTACGGATAAACTAGATCAGGCCCATCATTTAAGGAACAGGGAGAGGCAATTGCCCCCCTGGAAATTGGTTTGAAATTTTTCATGTCAAAATTCGCACAATAAAGAACACGTAATGTATGTCATGTACTGCAATTTAACTGATTTGATTTATTTGTCTATGAGTAGTCAAAAATAGTTTCATTTCGAAAAACAATTAACATGGAGATATATTCCACTCAGTGTTTGATAAGTTATAAATTACATAGGGGTATCCTAAAGCTAGAGGTTGCTGGTAAGTGTCAGTATTTTGTCTGTTTTCGTAGAAATAGAAAGATTTTTATCCCTGGCTAGGATGATATTCAGAATCATAAGCCGGAGATGAAGAACTCACGTACCAGGGACGATTCCGGCATCCCCCGCGACTTAAAGGTCCCGGGCTCGAATTCCGGAATGAACATGGATGTGAATTTTAATTAGCATCGTATTCATGATCACAACAGGCCGAAGTCAAAGTTACCGAAAATGGCACATACAAAATACAGCATTACAAAAAGACTAGTCTGTGCAATAGTACTTATATAAATCATGTAGTCATTTTTCTGTTATACCTTTAGTAGAGGAATTAAACATTTTGTTAGATAAAATCAAGAGCTTTGCTATTGTCGCATCTTTTGTAGTATTTGATGATCGTTCTGTCAAATCTCCAGAGCCATCCTCTAACCTTGCGATTATTCATTATCTTTTACACGTGGGGATCTCCTCCTGTCAGTCTGAACTTTGATGGCTTAATTCCTCAATATATATATGCATTAATTTGAAATAAGATAGATGAGCCATTATAAGTCAATCAGCCAGTCCTGGAAATCCGGGTACAACAGAGATTATGAAAAAAAAAATATATATAATAGTAAATTCAAAATATCTTGTTTAAAACTCAATGTCAATTTCGAACTTCATGAACATCTGTGTATATACGTATCCTACAAATAAGGACTACCTTGATGCTTTAATGTTTGGCATCAACATTATTAAAAAAAAAACCTTTGGAATATGTTTTAGAACCAAATTCATTTTTATTTATCTATTTATGTTACTAAGAATGTACTAGATAACAGGTGTATGTAAGAGGATGACTAGTTTCTTCCGTTCATAGTTTTCTGTCCCAAAATTCCATTACAAATGTGTTTCTCTTGCATAACGGAAATGAGACGTATGATGTTTTACTTGTCTGCATTTAACAACAATAATTCTGCCTTGCTTTGAACTTTACCAAGGATTTTTCGTTTTCAGAAAATTTGTTACAAGTATTTAAAATTGTTCCCTTTTGGAATTGTGACCCAGAGGAACAGACCTTCAACCCTTATCAAGAAGCTAAAAGAGGACTATCAAGAAATTATTTCAGCAGCACCCAACAGTTTTTGTGATATAATTTTCGTCTGTGGGTGAAATGGCAATCACGTATGATTAACAAGTAAACTAATTGCCTACTGGAAATATACACTACAATTTCTAAAAGAAGGTGTCCAAACCTCCGCAATCACACCTATATACCTCGCTTTGAACTAAGGTCATTGGAGAATAGCATTGAAGGGAAACAGAGCAATATTATTGATTGTGTTTAGAGAAACCTTGCATAGCGGGTGTGTCCATCTTACCAGATTATCAGAACAAACTCTTGCAAGACGAATATAACAGTTATAATCATAGTTATAGAAACTCAGTCTATTAAACAACAAGTTTAGTTATTTCATTTACTGTAAAATTAAAATAACTGTTTGAATAGGTCTTGGGGAAGAAGTGGCTATCGCTCTCGTTCACAAGCGTTACCTTCCGTTTATAATGCACGAACGTGCCCCACCTTTTGCCCAAATATTAACTTCCTTACACTACAGCATGTTTTATGTACTAAACCTGTATAGGGTGAACTGCTGATACAACTTTTCTTTCGCGAAATCCGCATATACGATTACGTTATACTTTAATAGGTACCTAATTAAAATATTGATTATAATGAATCTTGAACATGCTAGAGATAAATATATTTTGAAATTCTAGTAATAAAACATAAAAAATAAGACAATTCTTACCTTTTCCCGAAGATGTTTTCCGTGTGTGGATTTATTAAAATTATATTATCTCCTCAGCAATTTATTCATAGTTAAATATTCATCATTGTTTGCTGGTATTGTTGCATTAGTAAATTAGATATTAAAGAAAATGTGTAGCGGAAAATTAAATGTTGGATTGTTTTACACTTAGGAAACTATGTAAGTAGCAATGTTTTAAACAAGACATTCTAGCCACTTAACACACTAAGAATACATTGAAAAATATTATTAGGAATTATATTAAGTATGATACCTGCTTCTACATTTATTACCCTCATTACGTTCTCCACTATGCTTTTAATTTTTCTAAGGCGAATGATGAGATTTCCATTAGGTAGGTCCTAAATTCCCTGGACGATTGCTTTAACTTTTTCTTTATCTTGAAAGAGTACTCGTTGACGGAAGGTTTTCAGAGGTACGGTGGAATTACAATACTACTTATCTGCTATACTGATGTAACACAATCATCAGAGTAATATTAATTATAAATTGAACATTAGTTATTACAACAATAATAATATTATGCTACTTGAATTACGGTTCATAAAATCACAATTTTGTAGAAAGAATAAACTTAGATCCTTGTTCCCAGATATTTTTATTTAGTGATTATAAATTTCACGTAAAATTTTAGCGAAATTTTCTATTTATGAGGTCTAGCAGTAGCTAGAAAATAACTAGGAAAAAGTATATTAAATCATATTTTCAACCATTGAAAGAACATTATTTTTTAGCCAGTTTAAAATAAATTGTTCCTAAGAGGTACATAAAATGTTAATTTTTAATAATATTTTGGTTAATGAGGTTTCACTTTACAGAAAGATAACCCAAAATGTCTCTCAGAATTATTTTACCCTCAACTCTTCAATTCTTCAGTTTTCGTGGTCTTTTATGTAAACTCGGCCTTACTTTTCTATCCCGTTCAACTATTTGCATACTAATTTGGAAATGTTCCTCTCCTTTTGCTACAGGTAGAATATCCGATGTTGTCCTGATTCTGCACAGTCATTGATGGCATTCACATCATTCAGATTGACCACTGATGTCTGAAATAAAGCAGATTCTGTCCAGTCCACAAATTCATCAGTAAGAAAATCAGAATCGAGTTTCAAGATACGAAATGTAAACCAGAAGTCTGGCCCAACCAAGTCGTCTAAAGTTATAGTATTTGTGACATGTCTAAGAAACTTCCCAAACCCCATTCTATAGCGTTTTTTTCTAGCCTGATTTTTATTTTTTTAAAGTTTGTTTTATTTTTTAGAAAATATCAAGATTGGTCTGATAAAATCAAGTAATATTTCAAATTAAATCCTTGAAATTCTGAAACAAAGGGTGCAAGTTAGAACTGTCTAAAAGCATAGTTTTTGTGTTTCGGACTTATAAAGGTTTCATAACGCTTCAAAAGTGATGGGATTAATTTACTTTTAATCATTTATAACTCAAAAGCGAAAAGTGACAAAAACATGAAATTTTGCATTTTTCATCCTTACCAATAATGTACGAAATAATTTGGATTTCCGAGACTTCAAGTTCCTGACAAATTGGTTGATTTGATATGGAATAACCCATACGTGCCTTTCTGTTCACCTGTTCGTCTGTAAGGTTTGGATTTTCATGTCTTTCAATCAACCTATCTTTCTTTTTAAAAATGAATTCGTGCATTTCAAAGGGGAAGCGTTATCTGGTTTTCATTTTATGTGTGTGAACAGAGTTCTGCAAGATGTCTGCAGCTTCCGACCGTACATAATATCAAAATATGTGATGTACTCGTTGATATAGTGAATGACACCGCACTGAGGGATCTCGCAAAACATATATTTGGCCCTATATATTTAATAAGTAAACAGTATTTGCCGTGAATAAAATTCTATAAACCCAGCAGTTGTGTTACAAAGAATCTGTTAAAATCAAATTTGATCCAATTATCGTAGGGTCTCATGAAACCACCTTTTACCGAAAATAGTTCATTATAGAAAATAGTTAATTTAATTAAAAGAGTTAATTAATTCTAAGTCAGCGTTATGTGAACTTTATTGTGCATGTATGCAGAAAGCAATATTATTCGACAAGTAACGATCATGGTTTTGGTGGTAATAATTCGTTGGCTATGTGAAATCATATTCAATGCTTATTTTTTTTGTGAAAGTTTCTTTCACGAATATGCTTTTCTTTGGAGTGGATTCTTTCCTTACAGTTTTGCTTCAGGAAGAGCAAACTTCAGACCCTAACAAATCTACTAGGAAACATTTGCACGCGTGGCTATATAAACGTAAAAGTTCAAATTTATAATTAGTTTTAGTAATTTCCTTATTTCAATTCATAGTTATGGATTCACCGCCTCTCCTCTAATTCTTTCCTGATGGTAGCACCTATGTTTATATCACTATCATAAGGAACACAAACACTGTCCAAATTTCAGTACAAGAAATCATAATTTCATCAAAGTAAAAAATACTTCTAAGAAGTCAGAAAGTTAAGTGATCCTGAAGTTGCTCTGTACGGCACTAGAATGCAGTATGATAAACTCGTAAGACATCTAATGTTTATCATGAGTAGCCAGCTTATATGGAATGAAGATATCACACATGACTCAAGAAAATTCACATTAAATTGCTCATTGGAACATTAGAGAGTTGAAGCAGTTTCTATATACAGGGTAAATCAAAATGATGGACCCGATTTCATAAATTTATTTTGTGAAATATAATGAACATATCTTAATGTGAGCTACGCGCAAGGAAAGGCAAAAGTTCAAAGTTTAGTTGAGTTTAGTTTATGTC
>JAGDQP010055298.1:0-13170 GCA_022664845.1 Lepisma saccharinum
GCAACACCAGCACACGTCTTACCGTTACAATGCACACAACTCAAGTCACCGTAGAGATACGAAATCTGGCATAAAGGTGCATTATGACGAGTAGTTTACTGAAATATTACAACATTTGGGAAAAGTCGCCATCTTGGATCCAAAATGACCGCCCAAAATCCCATTTTGCACGCCGTTTGAGCTGGATAAATGAAATTTTACTTGAAGTTGTACCATCACAAGTAGATCACGACAATATAAAAAAACTTTCAAAAAGTCGTCAACTTTGATCCAAAATGGCCGCCCCAAAAATCCAATTTCCAAATCATTGAAGGTAGAGAAACGAAATTTTCTTTGAAGGTGTATGACCAAGAGTAGGTTACAATAAATGGGGCAAACCTCCCATTTGGGGGCGCAGCCCCCAGTGGGAGGGGGCAGATGAATACCATGGTGGTGTAGTACTGCAGTGAGATTTTGGTTAAGATAAAAGAGGCGCATCCTCTCAAAAGCACTGAAGTTGGGGGGCGAACCCCCTACGGAGGTTTGGGGGCAGCGCTCCAAGCGAAACAAAGCGAGTATATATATATATATATATATATATATATATATATGTGTGTGTGTGTGTGTGTGTGTGTGTGTGTGTCTTGTGAGGTATTGTTGAACAGCTCTTGATGAATAATCTACAAAACAATAAATAGTTTCTAAATTGCTCTCATATAAGGCGAGATTTGAATCTTTGGAAATAAATATAAAACTTCAGCCTGTCGGCCTACCGAAAGGGATTTTTTTTAAAAGAAACTCGCTCGCTTTGTGTAGAATACTTTATTTCTTCAGATGGATTCCGATGCTTTTGGTTGTAATTTACACTTCGAAGTTTTAAAGGGCAATTTCCCATCTTTACCGAGTGGTTTACAATGCATCTGGGTACTAGTCAAGTTTTTTTTTCGACCACTTGTTACCACGAAGCTCGAAAGACCTTCTCTGCCTGCTCTGAAGTTCATCGTGTTTACTTAAAAATGACAACAGAAGACCTGATAACTTCTCTCAATGACAACAATATACCAGAAGAGATCTGAAGTATTTTATGTATACAAGAAATCTTTGAGCGTTGTTCTAAAGTGTCTGACGACACGAGAAAGACCTTTTCAAAGGTATCCTATCGCAGTTGAGTGGCTAGCGTAGGCGATAGAGCATTCGATCGGTGGCACTGTGGTAGGTAGGTTCCATTCTCACCGAAATTAAGTTTTGTTCCCTTTTTTGTCTTTAAGAAAATTACGTTTCTTTCTTGATATTTATTTATAAATGCTCCCTTTTGTTTTTTGTACATTTTTAATATTTTATCGCATTGTTCAAGAGAGGAAAATTTCATCCCAATAGCATAATAGAAATTAATCTAAAATATATTACATTCCTATCGAAAATATATACGTCATCTTGCTTGGAGAGAAAATTCTAATCTCTTCTCCGATAAAAATCCGCTCTAAACTGGTGGTCGTTCTGTCCGTTCTCGCAATATCATATATTCCGCTAAACCGAAATTAATGTGTGGATTTTTCTGTAGCACACTGGTTCTCTCAGCCTTTATATTTTTGTTCACGGCGCACTTTTTTTGTGCAGTGCGTTTCCGCAGCACACTAATGTTTGAGCTGAAAGTCATGTGGAAGACTTGGTCACTATTAGTAAGGCGTGAACAAACCAATAATATCCCTGTAAAATAAATAGGTTTAGGCTCATGAATATTTTTCTTGGTCCTCTTTGGTAAAATAAGTGTTGACTGAAAATATTTGGATTACTTTTACTAGCAAAATCACAAAAACTCTGATTTTACGTGGGACACTACTGTGCCGTGAGATTTGTTAGGTGTGCCACGAAAGATCAGAGATTTTGTGATTTTGCTGCGGTACACACATTGAAAATCACTGCTTTAGTATATAACCTTTACATGAAAAACCTGGAATGTTCATCTGATTTAAGCTGAGATAATAATTTTTGTTGTAACATAAATAATTATGCTTTGGTGTTATTGTTTTCATTTCTTTATTTGTTCATGTTTTTTTTAAATTGTTTCGTTGTGTGTTGATTGTTTTCGTTTTGTTGTCCATATCTGGATTTTTAATAATAAATAAATAGATTTTGTTTAGAAAATTAAAACTATTTTAATAACAGAAATGAAAGTGGAATATAATAACCAGTGACTACGTTATTATGAGCTTGGATACGGTAAATTCGGCACAAAAGTGGGCTCCGCTACAAGCCAAGTCGGATCCAGGATTTAAGTTACAAAAACAGACACTGTTTCCCGAGAATCGGGAGATCACCAATAACATGATCAGAACATAACATTGTATTTTATTCCAATGTTGTATCACCTTTGATTTTAGTTCATGAAAAAAGGTAAATTTCTCTAATAATTTACTAGATGGCAATACTTTAAGATTAGGATTATATTTCAGTTTGAGAGGACAGTGGTCGTTTCCAGACAATAACAACTAAAAATAATAGAGGAAGAAATTTATTTTTCCACACTTAAGATTTAGCTCAGCCTTTTTTTAAACAAGCAACAAACATGAAAGCAATATTCAAACTTTTACGACTGGAACTGATGTGAATAATCTAGAAAATAACTAAGTAGAAACTTACTGTTAATTTATTAAATTTTAAACGGCATTCACAAAAGGAAAGAAGAAAACAGAAAGCAAAATGGGGAAGACATGGAAATAAATCACATTTTAACGCTCATGAATACACAGTCTGCCTCTCTCCTCTCTGCCCCAATCACTCTCTCCATCGTGTGTTTTTCTCCTTTTACGGAATAAATCTTTTTCAGTAGCAATCGCGAACATTATATACAACGCTTAATTCCTTGAAGAAAATAATTGGAAATTGAGGCGGGGAATCGAACCGAAAACCTTGAGAATGAGAGTCTCACACGCAGTCCACTTAGCTACACAAACCATATCAAATGTGTTGTTAAAGCAGTCATGAAACTCGCTACTGTCAACGAGTTATCCTCGGTTTCATTTGAAGTTTGAATTTTATTTACGGCCTTAGGCATCTATGGGTAAGGTCCCTGGTTTTATAATAAACATTAGATTAAGATCAAGCAAGAATTAATCCACAATCTTGAGAACATCCTGTTGCACCAACCTATTGCGAATATAATGTTTTAATGATTACAACACTAATGAACTAGTATTTATAACAATTCGTACAGATGGAATGAACACGACAGAGCTAAAACGGGTCATCGGGTCAGCCGGGTGATGCGGGTCAGGTTATAGTTTGTTTGTGTCGGTTTGTGTCAATTAGTTTGTGTCATTCAATTAGTTTTAATTATATATTTTTTGGCATAACATTAGTAACAAAGGCATTAAACAAAATCTATTATACCATAGTTGAAAATAACATATTGAATAAAACACGTTGTATTAACGTCTTATCAACGAAATGACGCCTTTGTTAAAATATGGCTTAAGAATCAACATAATATTTTTTACAACCGATAACGGTTTATCAACGGAATGAACCTAAAATCAACATTGAAAACACGTATGCGTGCTACTGTGTACATTATTATATTTTGGACTGCCGCCCATATCATTTTAAATTTAAAACATTTTTGACATTTGAATTATACTTAGCACCCCTTAAAACTCCCAGGTATGAATGTTCACAAAAATCCTATTATTAACAATTAGGATATTTGGGTAGTTGGTAAATTTTTAGTTCATATTTTAACATTCTTGTTCTTAAAATAAAAATTAAAGCCCTTTTAAACCCCTAAGTATGCCCCTGTAGCACAAATGGTTTACCAAATAAAAACAGCGCGCATGGATGAATAATCGTTAGTAATTTGTTACTTTTAAAATGTTTTTTTTACAGCGTTCGAACAATAACAATTTTTTATCAGTTCGTTGCAGTTTTCCAATCAATCAAAGTTAAAAAACTTTGATATGCAGTGGGAAAATTGTTGGTCAGAAATTGGGCGAAATCGACTACGTTGGGCCAACTGTCCCTTAACGAAACACAACGGAAAATCAACGTTGGCCGAAATATTTTGAGTTAATAGCGAGGAGTTCACGAAACTCAGATGATTTTTTTTAGATATGAAATTTCGTTTTGCAGTCATCTTGGATTTAAATATTGAACAGTTTCCTTTGAAATCGAAGTCAGTGCCCTTTGGAATCCTTAGATATAAAAATCACGAAAATCATATGAACTTCCAAAATATCATATTTAGCGCTCGCATTATCTTGGGATTTCAAAGTTCAACAATTTTACTTTCAGAATTGAACTCAGGGTTCCTTCAAACTTCCACTTATTAAAAAATCTAGCTAAATTCTAATGATCTTAAATAATTATAACATTTCGCGCTGCCGCCATCTTGGATTTCAAAGTTCAACAATTTTAGCTTCGGATCTGAACTCAGTATTCCTTCAAACTCCCACATATGAAATTTCACGTTAGCGTAGCCGCTATCTTTGCATTTCAAAATTGTATATTTTTGACCTCGGAAATGAACTCAGGGCCCATTTAAAAACCAACATTATTTAAAACTTGACGAAATTCTTACGATTTTTAACAATTATGACATTACGCTCTGGCGCCATCTTAGATTCCAATGTTTCTATAATTTTAGCTTCGGAATGGAACTCATCACCCCTTCAAACCCCTCAATTTGAAATTTCATGAAATTCTGATGATTTTTAACAATTATGATATTTCCAACTGCCGCCATCTTGGATTTCAAAATGGACTCGGAAATGAACTCAGGACCCCTTCAAACCCCAATGTATAAAATTTAACGAAATTCTGACGATCTTTAACAATTATCACATTTCGCGCTTGCGCCATCTTGGATTTCAAATTCAACAATTTTACTTCGGAATTGAACTTAGGGCCGCTTCAAACCCAAACGAAATTCTGACGATTTTTAACAATTATAACATTTGGCGCCGGCGCCATCTTAGATTTCAACGATCAATAATTTTAGCTTCTGAATTGAACTCACCTCGCCTTCGAAAACCCACATATGAAACTTCACGAAATTCTGATGATTTTTAACAATTATGACATTTCGAACTGTCGCCATCTTGGATTTAAAAATTGTATATTTTTGGCCTCGGAAATGAACTCAGGGCCCCTTCAAAGGCCCAGCATATAAAATTTCATGAAATTCTGACGATCTTTAACAATTATGACATTTCACGCTACCGCTATCTTGGATTTCAAAGTTCAGAATTGAACTCAACACCCCTTCAAAACTCCACATATAATTTTTCACGAATTCTGATGATTTTAATAATTATGACATTTCGCTTGGGTTTGAAAATTATATACTTTTCGCCTCGGAAATAAACTCAGCATCCTTTCAAACCCCCGCATATAAAATTACACGCAATTATGATGATTTTTAACAATCATGACTGACATCTTCGATTTAAAAATTGTATATTTTAGACCTCGACAATGAACGCAAGCCCCCTTCAAAGCCCCACATTTTAAATTTCACGAAAATCTGATGATATTTAACAATTATGATATTTAATACTGGCGCCATATTGGATTTCAAAGTTCAATAATTTTAGCTACAGATTGGAACTCAGCACTCCCTTCAAGCTCTACATATGAAATTTCACGAAATTCTCATGATTTTTAACAATTATGACATTTCGCGCTCCCGCTATCTTGGATTTGAAAATTGTATACTTTTGGCCACGGAAATGAACTCAGGGCCGCTTCAAACTCCCACATATAAAATTTAACGAAAATCTTATGATATTTAACAATTATGACATCACGTGCTGGGACCATTTTGGATTCAAAGTTCAAAAAGTTTAGTTTTGGAATATAAACCCAGCAACTTTCCCATATAAAATTTCATGAAAATCAGATTGTCTTTTACAATGATGATGTTTCCCCTTGGCGCCATATTGGATTGCAAACTTCAACATTTTTAGGCTCGGGGTCGTGGTCAGTGTCGTTTGTAGCTCCCAGGAATGTTGGCTATAAAGTGCCTATGGAATCACGATAATAGTTTTTTATATACTTAATTAGGTATCAGTTGTATCAAAGTTGAAATTATACTATGAGCAGAATAATATCATCACAGTTGGCAACATTGTGCATTGCATCCTTTACCAGGGTAAACGGAGTGAAAGGGGAGATTTCAGGATTTTCGAGCGCTCGAATAACTTTCGGGCGCTCTATTCTATTTCGAGCGCTCGAATCCAGGATTTCGAGCAAAAATATTCGAACAGATCTGTTCGAGCAGATTTTGTTCGATCACATTCTGCTCGCTCGAAAATGTGTTTTTGTGTTTCAAGCACTCGACCTCTGAGTTATCGGGTCTGAATCGAAACACTGGGTCAGAATGGGTTCGAATCCGAGACCAAGTGGCGGTCTATAAAATGACCAGCATCATCCGACTGACCTGATGACCCGTTTCAGCTCTGTCGTGTTCATTCCATCTGTGCGAATTGTTATAAATACTAATTCATAAGTGTTGTAATTATTAGAACATTATATTCGCAATAGGTTGGTGTAACAGGAAGTTCTCAAGATTGTGGATTAAATCCTACTTGATCTTCATCCAGTTTTTATGGAACCGGCAGTCTGACCCATAGATGCCGAAAGGCCGTAAATAAAATTCAAACTTCAAATGAAACTGGGGGTAACTCGCTGACAGTAGCGAGTTTCATGGCTGATTTAACAACACATTTGATATGCTCTGTGTAGCGAAGTAAACTGCGTGTGAGACTCTCTCATTCTCCTACACGAGACTTGCATATTGCTTTTAAAATTTATCTCCGTTTAGTTGAATTATAAAAAAAAACATAAATGAAACGTTTTGTTGAATTGTCACTAGATGGAAAGCAGAGCTTTCCTAAATTTTAGTTAAAATCGGAAGTGAAATGGAAGTTGTGTGTAAAAGTAACTTACAGAATATATAGACAGAAATTTACTTTATGAAAAATATAAATAGATTGTCAACATGTGCAAAGTAATTGTTAAAATTCTGCATCTAGTACAAGAACTTTCACATTTGCATTAGCGCTGCCCAATATTGACATGATGTGTATTCCTTAATCTCAATACTGGATCTTCATGTATCCTTTGAAACTAGTTTATGGGTTTTACGTATGTGTAGTATAAGTTTACTAAAGCTTGGAATTTCTTAGTGAACAATATTACTTCTGTCACAAGAAACGTAAAGTTCCATAATATGGTGCATGGCTTACTACATAAACGCGAGGAAAAAGCACTTAAATTGTTCAACATTGGGTAGCTTCGTGTAATAAATACAGATGTGATCATTTTAAAGTATTTCTTTGTATATTTATATTTATCTGTGAAGTCCTGTAATTTTGATATAAGTTGAGAGGTCAGAGAGATTTTCTCCAATTAAAGTTGAACTTGTGAAATATCTTTTAGAGAAAGGAATAGAGCACACAAGGACAGAGCAATTATCTTGTAGAGAAATAGTATGTAAAAATATGTACGAAGAATCTGTGTTACAATGACAGAGAAACAAACCAATCAGCAAAACACGGTTGGTAAGAGTGGGCGAAAACGCGAGGTGTCCTCTAATAAGCATTAGAAAAAAACTCAAAACTTTAGGTTTAAGCGAACAGAAAAGCCACTTTTAAAGACGTCAACATAAATATTGCTGGTTATGGTGCACGAATACTCATGGGAGTATTACAATACCTTTTTTGATGAAGGTAGAAAAAATTCACACTGACCAAGTAAGAAAGGCGAAAATACTCCGCATAGTGTAAGGAAGTCTCTAGATGATCTTGAATACTTCAATTATGCAAAGAAGTGTCTCCAGTGGACACAATGACTAAAACATTGGACTTCTAATGAATGGGTGTTTCACTATAGCTGATGAATGTTCGTCGTTGATTTGGGAAGATGTTCAAATTGCAATGTATAAATCATTCGATGTTTCGTGTGTAATGTCTGTCTTCGGACCTGGGAAACTTAAAATCATACAGTAAATAATCCAGCGACACACACACACAAAAGGATCTTCAAAAGCGACAATTCCCAAAAATATTCACCTTATGTAGCCTGATTTGTGCCATGTTAATATTGTCAAAAAAATATTATTATAGTTGAACGTGGCATGTAATAACATGAGATAGAGTTAAATAACAGTAATTAAAATAAAATAAAAACATATGCCGATGCAATTTTGTAGAAAAAAAAACAAAATATATAAGAAAAATAAATACTAAGTCTAATAATTCACAGGGCAACAAATTTTAACTTTTTTTTCGGTACCATGAATAACAATAACTGTGTTGATTTCACATATGAGCTAGAAAAGCACCGACCATGTAATATTTTTTGTTATGATAACTATTACTGTTTCTCTGTTCCATGTCTTATACGTTGTAATTCTGTGCGTTCATGTATAAAAGCTTTATAGTTGATCATAGATGAAATATGTATAGATTCAGGTATGTGTTAAAAGCACTTAAAGTTTGAATGCAATATCTTTTATAGTTCCGAAATTATAAATTTTTGTATATTAAGTCGTATTTCAGACGCAGAATGTTTGGCGATCTGTAAAGCTTTTCGATACAAAGATATTATTTTTTTCAATATGGCGGGGCGAGCGGTAGAGCATCAAGGTCGTAAATTTATTATATTACTCAGTACATAGAACTGTGTCATATTGCCAATTTTCAAAACTCCTGTATTTTTCTAGGTACGTCCACTTTTATTTATCTCTTGCTTGGCCTACACTGCAGCTTGATACATGTTAAGATAAAATAACAGAAAAATGGTACGTGGTGGAAAATTATCACATCCATATCTGAATTCAGCGTCAAAAATACAATGAAAAACACATACTTTTTCATCCATGTTACCGAACCCCTGTTGACCTATGTTGAACACATCTGTAGTATTCTTTTTTCTTCTATTTAAATTGATATGTAATTATTTTGTTTATATTTTATTTAATGTAATACACAATAATTATTATGTAGTATAGTTATAGAGTGGAATAAAATTTAATTCAGTTTTATGTGTAAGATACCAGCTCTTGTACCCGCCCGTTGGTGCGGGTTAAATAAAATATATTGGCAACACTGACAGGTGGGATTGTTTTATAATATTGGTTGGCAACACTCACAACTGCGACGTGTGCATCAAGTTCATCTTTCATCAACCCCAATGCAATGTTTCGGTAACGGTACAGGTAACGGTATGGGAATAATAGAGGTAATAAAATCTGTAAAACCGATGAATATATTAAATAAATTAAAAGTTAGCTATACTTTACCACTGAGGATAGTTGATAGCATATTAAAAGTCGAAGGTGGAAAGGGGAAGGGAGGTACGTTGCTTTTTGGAAGGGGAGCGACCTCCCATAAAAGCGACAGAGCTACATTATCTGCTTGATTTTCTTCATCACTAAGCCCTGCTTGAGATTCACTGTGACTGTCTGAAACCTAGCCAATGAAGTTTATTTTTACCTGCATTTAAATGCTTTCGTACAGTAAGTCTTTTTTTCTGGCATTGTTTTATGAAAGGATTATAACATGGTTTACTACACCATCCATAGGGTGATATTTTGCTACAAACCCTTGTACTTCACTCACTTTTCCAAACATTTTATTTATAACTGTAGTTAAAAAGCCATCACTTCCCTCTTCCTCTGAAGAGATATCTTGAGCAGCCTTCTGATGCGGAACAGAAGGAAAGAGATCATTCTTTAGTTGAACATAACCCTGAATAAAATATTGTTATTATTATTGACAATTCCTTTAAAATTCCCGAAATCGTTTTACAGGATAAATTTTACTCTGGTTTAAATACAAATTATTAGAAAACCAAAACTACACAGCTGCTTATTGGGTTGCCTATCAGTAAGACGATATATGAGTGTTCAGATCCCATTCCCATCCTATCCCATACGTATTTATGGCCTTCAGGCATCTGTGATCCAGGCTGGGATAGAATAGGAAAGTTATCAGCCTGGACCTAGTTTGAAGGTACTATTCCGACATTTTTTTCTGGTGTAAGGAAAAACTTGTCAGTGAGAATGACCGGGCGCTTGATTCGATCTCAGAACCTTTCGAATGCGAAGTCAACGCTTTTCTAACTGAGCTACGACCGGCGTTCTAACAACTGAGTTGCAAATTGTAATGTACTGATTCCGTGTCAGCTATAAATGGAAGCAAATACTTTGCGAAAACATTAATTCAATTCGTCTGAATAAGTTAGACATTCCGCATTCGTTATGCACGTCTTCCATTTATATCCCAGAATTCCCCAGTCAAAAAAACAAATAAGAGAAAAAGAAATTAACAGAAGTTCAGGGCTGCCATCAGACAACCAGTGAGCAATTTTCTATATACAACTTCCACCGCTCTGCTTGAAAATATTCCTTCCAGCAGCACCTCATTGATACTTCAAACAGATAAGACGAATTCTGATTGTATACATATTTTTAAGTGGCACTTCTGTTTTGCGGAACATTAATATTTTTTTAAAAAAAATCTTGCTGAAAGGCTGGGTTGTTGTAACCTTAGATATGGCAAATTCCACACACAAGTGGGCATGGGCGGATTTATGGGGAGGGAGCATGGGGGAGGAATTTCTCCCCTCAGTCATTTCAGAATGACATTAAATGTTTCATTCTGTACGATAGCTTTTAAAGTAATTGCTCAGACCCCGCGCAGGGTCTCCCTCCTAAATCCGCCAATGCAAGTGGGTCCTGCTACAAGCTAAATCAAATCCAGGATTTCAGATTTCAGCCCTCGAAAATAGGCATTGCTTCTTGAGAATCGAGACGTCTGAGATCCCTAAGTTTGATACGAACAAAAAAAACTATATTTTATTTATTGTAATGTTCACCTTTCATTTTCATTCAGAAAATTGGATAAATTTCTGAGAATTTACTAGATGGCAAGGGTTTAAAATTAGCATTATTGCCTTTCAGATTGAAGGCTCGGTGGCAGATTTCTTAGTAAATAACAAATAAATTAACAGAGCAAGAAATGTGTTTCTCGGTACGTGAGATGATAGTGTATATCTTTGTAGGTAATTAATATAAGGTGAAGAAAATATTCTAGCTTTCACGACTGATGCTGGAGTATCCGATCTAGATAATGGTGAAGTAAATGTCCATATTTTGAAGTTATCAAAATGGCTTACTGTTGGTTGTGATGTATTTTGTTGTTTCTATTGAGTAATGATAAATATGAGCACGGTTTAAACAATCGAGAATAAAATTTAAACGTAATCTTAAAATGGCCTTCTATTCCAATGTTCCATTTGCCCTGACGCACGGCGCTCGTGCTCTAATAGTGTCTTACTGCTGTATTCGTCTTGTTCATCCTAGATTTTTATTCAACGATACATGCGGATAGTCCGCAAAATGGCCGAAAAAAGAACACAAGTTGTTTTTGAAATGTTTTTGAACAATTTTGAAAACAATTATGACTTAATAATAGCAGTTTTCTTAAATTAAAGATTTCTTGGTTTGATTTTCACACACACAAAAAAAAGTCTGTTAATTAGTTTTGTTTTTTCATGTTTTCATGTCTTCACTTACGGTATGGTATATTTTGTTGTAATGTTTAATTGTAAATAAGTGAAGTATCCCATCACCGGGAAAAAGAAGTTCTTTTTGACTGAACGTGAATTGGAGAAATTAATGCCATAGGTAGAACGACGTGGAAAATGTTTTGGGGCTGCCATTTTAAATATAACACAAAGACACTTTCAAAATGCATTACTTTTTCTAAACTACTCTTGATAATACACATTTATGCCAAATCTTATACATATCTCTAGCTCAAACAGTGTTAAAATAATTTTTAGCGGCCATATTGAATCTAAGATGGCGACGTTTTCAAAATGTAATATTTTCCTAAACTACTCTTGATAATACATCTTTATGCCAAATTTCGGTTTTCTAACTCAAACGATGTTGCAAGTAAATTGTTGGAGTCCATCATATTGGATCCAAAATGGCGTCTTTTTAGACATGTAATATTTTCAAAACCTGCTAGTGATGCTGTATCATCATACCAAATTTGGTGTTTGTAGCTCCAGCGATTTGAGTTGTATATTCGATACATTGGGTTTTGCGGACATTTTGGAGCCAAGATGGCGACGGTCTCAAACGTTTGTAATATTTGCTTACTCTGCTAGTGATGATGGACCTTCATATCAAATTCCTTTTTTCTGGCTCAAGTCGTTTTGGCTGTGTATTTCTGACTAAAACCTTGCCAAAACCTTCCGTTTTTTTTTCTTTTGTGACTTACTAGTACTGCAGATTGAATTGTTTTCAATCTCAAGAACGGAAAGGAAGACAGCGAATAATCGAGAGTTTACTGTACATGAAAATGATTCCATTATTAGCTGTGTTTTTAGAAGTATAGTACGAGAAGTGTTTGACATTTTCAACGTTTTGCATGCTCCCTTGGATCGCCAAAAGAAATGAATCAGAAATGAGTGATGTAGGAAAAATATATTTTTAAAAATATGCCTCTAAAATTGTCGTTTTTGGAACAAATTTTATGGACTTTTGTGACTCAGATTATCAACTTCCGTGAATTTTTGGGAAATATTTCTTATTCGTTATATTACCACAAGAAATAAAATTGGAATTAAACATCGTTTTCCATGAAAATAAAAGAAATACGAAAAAGACGATGTGAAATGAGGTTCTCGGGAACTTTCTCAGCGGTTGCTTCTAATAGGTACAACACCTTTCATTGCCAGCTATAGCCCTCGTTCTTAAAAAATAAATAGTCTATTAAAATTAAAGAAATTTAACTTATCAATTTTAAACATATTTCGAAATATATTAGATTCACTGATACCAAACAAGAAATAACAGAACAACTTTCAAAACATGTCATTCATAGATAACTGCTAAAAGTTCCAAAAGCAGAAGACCGATACAAGCAGAGATTCTGGCCAGACCCCCGCCCCCAAGCGAGGGTGTCGCTTCTCCAAATCGTCGAGTACATACCCCTAACTTAAAAATATATATTGTTAGAAATTCGAAAGATACATTGCTAAATTCTACTTAAACCCCTTCCTAACGTTGGCTTTATACTCCCATAAACTGAAAATATTGACAGACTCACTGACAATAAGCAAGGACGTCGCAAGGAATTTTCTCAATCGAGGGCAATATTAAGGCCTCGCAAACGTTAT
>JAGDQP010055301.1:288-13169 GCA_022664845.1 Lepisma saccharinum
AGTTACTTTATCTATGTTAAATTTTATCTCATGATCAAACTTCGATTATTTAAAGATGATTGATGAAATACTTCGATAAGTTAGGTTACCTGCTGGTAAAAAATAGCATTTTGTTTTAAAATATGAACTCGAGTACGTTACAACGCATTACTTTAGGGGAGGAAGAGAATCATTTGAACGCTAACTGGATCTTAGAATCTTTGCTTTACTGGAGTAAGATAGCAGATTAGTGGAATGTGAACCATAAGCAGGCAACCACTCGATTACGTCGCGACGTATTACTAATGAAGTTGTGGAAATATGTTCTCACTTGCAAAGAATTTGAATCACCTATGGATAAATTTTGATTAATATATTTATAAAGTTAAATTTTATTTTTATTTGGTTAACAGTTCTGCAAAGAGAGCTCTCGGAGAAGTATTTCCTTAGTTTTAAGAAAGAACTTTAACGCATGGAGAGGAATAGTTTTCGGTGCTAATTTTATATATTAGAACGTTATTTACAATATATTATAGTTAGACGTTTTAAATGTTTTATTGATCAAATGCAGCACCTCCTTATTAAGATCGAATTCGAAATTTTAGTGTGTCTCTTCGTTATAAAAAAGAAAAGGATTCGTGTGATAAAACTCAGTAAATGCTATCGCGAACCAAATGCTTTGGTAATATGACTTTCTATGAGTAATCTTATAATGTTGTGGACGTCTAAACGTGGGTGTAAATAAGTCCAAAGTAAATAAAACCCAAACAGGGGATAGTGTTTGAGAGAATCAAGGTTAGTTGAAATAATTTTCTCTGTTGCTGTAAATTTAGTTGGTGTTAAGCGTAAGAGGTCTGTTTTATTTTTACTTGTCTTGAAAAGCTAGAAATTAGTATTCAATATAATATGTTGTGCGTTCGTGTTTAAACTTTGTATGAGTTTCAGATCCAATTGATAAAAATGGAGCTGAAAATCATTGAATTAAAAAAATTGCTTTGTGTCAACTCCCAGGCGACAATACTGAGCTTACTGAAGACGAATTGATCTTAAAAATACAAAATATGGCAACACCGAGCTTAGATTCGTTTAGAAGTAATTTCATCCAAGGTTGTTCACAAACTACTAGGACGCTGACACAGGAAGAAAAAATCTTAGTATTTATTTACACTTTGTTTCATATGGCCACGCTAAGTCCGTTAGGGTATTTTCTACCGCTTAACCATGAATTCAGAGATAACGATTAGCTGTTTACGAAAATAATCCTAAGATGAAACATATTTTTAATTTAACAAAATTCATAATTATAAAGAGGATAATAATCCTGAGCATTAGGTGCCTAAAGGACAAATAAATTTCAAATTAAATAACATAAAGAAAATCAAGCAAAAAATAAACGAGAGGAAACAAAACAAAAAAAATATTTACCGTAGATAATGCAAATTCACTAACCACACACACACACATACACATACCCATAAACATAGATATACCACACTGTTAATAATACCGTGAAAATATGTAAACTAACATGATCAACATACAATTAAATATATGTTGACTGCTAGAGAGATACTAGTATTTATTTGTTAAAATTTCAAGTTTGAGAGAATATAATTAAACATTATCTTAGTTGTGTTGCTCTAAGAGTTAGTTGTAAAGCATAGATTTAAACCTTGTTAATTAAACAAAATCCGTAACGGAATTTTCAGTCCGTTCTACCTGCAGGATACAGAAACTATATAGAACTTCGATTAAAAGGATGAGTTATGGTGAGGCATACAAAATAATTGGTTTTTGAGAGACCTAGTGTTACGGTTGTGATGATCGCTTAGGAACAAAAACGTTGTGAAAGATAGCAATGTTGCCGAGTATTTAGTATTTTAAATAGAAGCACTAAAGAATGCCATTTCTGCCGTAATGAGACTTTCAGCAACTGCACCCTATTGAAATAAGATGTTAGATGGTCATAAATTTAAGATTAACTATAAAACGTACTGAAGCATTTTGGATGCACGGGAAGAAAATTTTAATTTTGCCCCAAAAATGTAAAACTGAAAAGACATTTTAGAGACTTTACTGGCATATTTTGTACAACTTAGGCGTGCATTCCAAATGTGACCTAAATTTTTACCGTGTGCGAGAAAGGGATTATCGTTCCATCTAGAAGTATGTTGAGGAAGGTGGAAGAGTTAATAGACGAAAATATTGTTTAGAAACTATATATAGATATTGAGATTAAGAAGTATACAATTTCAGGCCGTTATCATTTGACCACTGAACAATTCCTCGTAAGTCCACCGTAAATGGTTTTAAAGTAGAATCCTTTATCATCGCAGGAGAAGAGTTTTGGGAAATCCTTATTCATTTTTAGAAGAAAATTCAGATTATTTGAAAGAAAAAGTTTCACAAGCACATCTTTAAAGTACACTTGACAAAAAAAAAGGAAGTTTGCGTAAAAAAGAAAATACTTGCCTGGCCAGTTCAAATCAATCTATGAATTCAGATCATCGTTTTACAAGAGTATTTTTCAAGCAACTACGAGTTAGAATTAACTATGAAGGTGCAAAACTCATACCAGGCAGTGTATGTTTTGTTGGAGCATTTCACGAGAAGAGTGAATGCGTACTATTATAAGATTAAAAACGCCCACTAGAAAAGGAACTATTAGACAATATAATGTCACATACCCATCGAGAATCTAGAAAATTTATCTTTTACAGTAAATTATTATTGTAAAGAGTTGGAAAATAAAGCTAATCAGATACAGCAATTTAGTTTATACGACCATTTGTACGAAACAGAGGATAGAAATACAGAGCATGCAATCCTTTACAGAAGCGAGTGTCGTACAGCCAATTAACATTGATGAGCAATTCACTTCAAAGGCACTATATCCTGTGTAGCTTTCGAGATCCGAGATAAAAGAAGAGAACAGGAAAGAAACTAGTGAGAAGATGAAAGCCAAAAAAAGTCAAATTGTTTAAGGTGCGAAAAAACTGGAGTCTTTTTCTAGGATGTGATGAGGTAACAACAATGAATGAAGAAAGAGTACTAAATGGCAAAAAGAAAAAAAATGGCGAAAAGAAAGACGCCAGCAGAAGCAGCGACAATCCATTGGCTGTAATAAGAATTAAAATACTTGAAATAAAGCATTTGTAGATGGAGGAGCTTGCATTAATTTCATGTAAAGCAAGTTAGAATGTTGGATCTGTAATCAAGGACGGAGAAGAGAGTACTGAAGTGAAACAATTGAGATTAAATCCAGATCTATACGTGTTTATTTACAAATCCTGTGCGGTAACCATGCAGGGAAAAGAAAGTTACGTTACCTTCTACGGATTAAAGGGTTTAAAGAAGAAAATAGTCCTAGGTAGGAGTTAATTAAGTCATGTGAGTGTAAACATTAATTACCGGGAAGCAACGGGAAATTTTCTTGAGAAGATGAGAAAATTTATTTTGCCAAACTATAGGTAGGAAAGGGCGAAGAAACTGACCGCAAACCGAATGAGAGAAAGGTAATATCTGAGAGGAAAATCCAAATCGACCTGCAGCAGCAGAAAAGAAACGAAACTGAAAGAAGTCGTTTCCTACTAAAAAGTCGAGGTAATGGATCTGAAAATTGAGAAGAAAGAACGACGGAAAGAAGTCAGCAAAGAGATAAAAATACGCAAGAATTAAATGAAAAGCTGAGCGAGGGAAATGAGTCTGTTCTCTGGAGCAATTATTTAGAGCTTACAGTCCATAGTTATTGAGCTTGGAACTAAGAAATTATGTTGGCCGAGACGTATTTGTTCCAACCAAGAAGAAAGGAAAGATGCAACACGGAATAATTAGTTCGTAGAAGAAATTATTGGTACTACGATGAATTAAGAAACGGAGTTAAAAACCTCGAAGAGGACACACTTAAAAACGAATTAAATTTACCAGGCACCCGAAGAACATTTGAAAATTAAAAAAGAGAGATATCATAAATGAGGAGAAATTAAAAGCTGATTACACTGCTTACGTCACGTAAGTCGTTTCACTCGTTGAAGGAAAAGAAAGGTTCAGGAGACAAAATTCAAGATACAATTGTACCGTGTTATGCAAAAGTGAACTAAGCGCCAAAATTGAAAAATCGGCAATATTGAGGAGACTGGTTCTTGATAAACAGTAGAACGTTATACAAAAACGAACGCAGTTGAAAATCCCACCTCTCTGTTGTGAAAAATTGTATTTTGTTTTACCAGATGGCTACACTTGCTAAGAGTATCCAGGCAAAGTGAACCAACATGGAAAACGTAAGATACCTGGTTGGCGAACATTCGGTGATATTAGAAGAAGAAACACCATCTGTCTCGGATATTTCTTTATCAGGAGATGAGGAATATGTCCCGGAGCAAGATGAAATTAAGTATTTTCATTTTTCATTGTTTTCGAGGTTTAGTGGGGGTGAAGAGTATTTGGTTCACCGATGCGTAAGATTATTATTGAGTGTTGTGTCAAACTGAACTATGAACATAATAATTGTGTCTTCGCGCGAAAAGGCAATGTTGCTAACTCTGAGGGGGAAAATCGTTGCACTTTGAACCTTAGCATTCTGTGCAGGTGAAAATTATGCCCGATCCACTGAATCACGTTTCTCTGCATATGACAAAGTGGCGAAATTTATTATTTTGCAGATAAACTTAGTTCATTTTAGCAAACCAATATAGGATATCTCTGCTTTTTGAAGATCAGGTAAACAATGGATTCTGAACTAAATTTTCGATTCTGTGTCTTTCAGGCAGCTCTGAAGGTGACAACAGCGTACACGAGAAGAGGATGAGAGCGAGGAATCGCTGTGATAAATCTGCAATGTGGATCAGGAACGTTAAGAAAACCAGAAGAAACCAAGGAAAGTCATACATGAACTACAAAGGAATTGATGAGGCAGCCAAGAAACCAAATTTACAGTTGCATTGTACATGTCCTTTTACATGCTCTGAGAAACTTACTGTGGAGGACCGGAAAAATGAACTTTTAAATGTTTTACTCAAATTAGTCGTGGTATTCGCAAACAGTATTTAAAACAAAGAGTGTAAAAACCATCGAGATACAGAGGAAGAGAAGTGACGAACATTCCAGGCGAACCTGTAGTAGCCAATATGTTCTTCGTGCAAAAGAAAAAGATATTCGTGTTTGTAAGCAAATGTTCATGGAGGTACTATTAGTGCACGCATTCACCGTTGTTTGAAGACGTCATCACAAGGGCAACTTAAAGATTTGAGGGGCAAGCATCAACCAGCTAAGATACTTAAGCACGATATTATTTCCATGGTGATATTATTTCCATAGAGTCATCTCCCAATGCCAAATACTTACCTAAAGGTCTAAATCTTGCAAAGATGTACATGTTGTACGTAGATCAAATTCAGGGGGAAAGCAAGACTCGTGAAGGGGACCCCATTACACAAGTTAGAGAGTCCACGTACAAGCGCATTTTTTACAAATTCAACTTAAAATTCAAACGGCCGCACACAGACACCTGCAAAACTTGCGATCGGTTAAGCCTGCAAATTGAAATCGAAGAGTTGAAGCCCATTTAACAGCTAAACGAAGAAGTTTTACAACATATTCGAAACGAGAAGAAGCTTCATCAAATACACGTGGAGGCTGCTAACGCTCAGCGACATGGAGATCAGGCACTGGCCAAGAAGGGCGACTTCATGTGTATATCGTTTGATCTACAAAAAACGTTTCCTTTGCCAAAACTTACAACAGGGGAGGCTTGCTACAAAAGGCAACTCTGGGCATTTAACCTAGGAATTCATGATTTCAATACTGATACAGCGTTCATGCATGTATGGCATGAGGGGCAAGCATCTCGAAGCAGTCAAGAGATCGGTTCATGTTTGCTGAAGTACTGTGGTCAGAATCGGAATATAAAATTAACACTTATGTGGATGTATATCGTTCATAGTGAAAGGATTATCGTAAACTCAGTGACCCATCGTTTTTGCGTTTCTGGACACAGTTATTTACCTAATGATAGAGACTTTGCAGATTTCGAGAAGCAACTAGCCAAGCAGGAATCGGTTTCTTCTTCGGAACATTATTGTTACCTTCTTTCTGAACTGCAACACAATAAAAGAAGGAAAAAGGACAAAAATAAACCACAAGTGCAGTACAAGGTTATTCAGATGAGGAATGAGGATTTCGTGTTTACCAGTCAGATGGAGCAGAGCATCATGCACAGGAAAAAGGATATTGAGGGACAGAAAATGTCTTGGTTAAAAATACGAGAAATTCACGTTGAGAAGGTTAACCCAGGACTCGTCTATTTCAGTTATATTTTCAACAAAGAAGTGCCGTACTCAGTTCTTGATCTGAGGAAGAAATTAGGTGTCCGTCCAGTGAACATTAAATACACGCAACCTATTGCATGCGTTCTATCCTCATGGACATCCAATCAGTGTTAAGAAGATAAACGACTTGCTAAGTCTTACCAAATAAATCCCAACCATCTATCAGTCGTTTTACACAAGTTTGCTGCCAGTGGAGCAGGAACTTGAGGATCTGGACATTGATGATCGTGATGATGACTAGCTTGCTGTTCCAGGGGAAGGTGGGTGAGTGTGCATGTATCACAAACCAGAATTGGTCACTGTATTTTCCCATAATCAAAATATAATATTGTTTAAAATAATTTACATGGCTTTTTTTAGAGAAGTACAATTGTTAGAGAAGTATTATATTTAAAAAAAAATGATGAAGGAAGAAATTGATACGGAGAAGAGAGAAAAAAGTTCTGAAACCAGTCTTAAAGAAGATAAATCTGATTGCGTTGAGGAAGGAAAGTAATATTAATGGAATAAATAAGGTACCAAAAGTTATAACTGTTCAACAGTGGTTAGAAATATCTCTTTCGACAGGGATGTTTGTTAAAAAGGGAAATTTAAGTTTCTACATTAGAGAAGAAAAGCAAAATAGGTTATTTCAAATCTGGAAAGACCTTGAAGAAAATATTGATGATCCACCTTTATGGAAAATATATGGAAAGAAACTTCTAATGAAGTACGAGCCAAGACAAGAACATGAAAAATAACGTATATGTGAACTGAAACATATTTTGTGTATATACCAGGAATACAAGACAGTTTTCTTATCGCTCCAGTTCAGTGATTTGTAAAAAAGTTAGAAAGGAGCAGCAGAGGAGTTCTTAAGAAACAAAGTCGAGTTAGATTAAAATTGCCATTAAATCTTGACGGAAATAAAATCAGGTTAGGTTAGGTACCCAGGCTACGTTATAATTTCAGAGATTAAAAAGTATGATTTCGCAGCAATAGAACTAAATTTTAATATCCAAATTTGATAACAATATTAGTCGTTGTAATCCCCATAGTAGTAGAAAGTCCGATATTCATTCTAATTGAGAAAGGAAAAAGAACACAGTCATATTGCTCAAAGGCACATTAGTTGTAGCAGCAATGCTAAAATTGAGCTGCTAAATAAATTGAATCAGTTGTACGGGATAGCTGGAATAGTGAAGACCAGAAGGTTCCTGGATCATCGACCGATGAACAATCGTAGACACTAATCTAATTTGCATTTCCATATTGTATAATATTATATAAGATGAGAAAAGAAGTGTTATGAATGGTGGGAGCAGTGAGAAGAGATGGGGGTTCCAAGCTCGTTAACAAGAACTTGTAAATCTGGACTTCCAGTGTGATAACAGTGGATTATAAGTTATGTTTGTGCTTTGATAATTTATTGAAATATTGTTTGATTTAAAGAACAAAAGGAACTAATTAGGACGCATTAAAATATTACATGGGACACTCAAGAATAGCCATGAACTCTAGATAAAGACAAATTCAAGTTTATTGAATCAGAGAGATGGGACAGTTATCAACAGTCATGAACTGTAGATAAAACAAGGCCTGTTTTTTTAATCAGAGTGTATTAATATTTTATTAACCAGAGTGCATATTATTTATTGTGTTAACAATTCTATATAAGAAAACTAAGCCTTTAGTTGTTAAGTAAAACTGGACCCCGATATGTTTGAATGTAAATATATAAATTATTTAGGAATTAATGTGCTTAATGTATGAATTAATTGTGTATGCGATGTTAATTTCATTTGATTTAATTCGAAAATAATTTCTTTTTATCTTGGCAATTTGTTTTGTAAGAAGAGAAAATTAGTTTTTAAATGTGCACAAACAAGGAGATCGAGACATGGCATTCACTCTACGAGCGAAAGGAATGTGAAAGCGATGATGCATGGACAGAAGCTTTTGTATAGAAGCTGGCCAAGGCTATTAGTAAAACAACCATATGTGTCTTGGATGTTTTGCAATTTTCAGCAGGAAGAAGTTTCGATGATAGATAATGTTCATGCTTTCTGGACTTTGTGATTTTGTGGATGTTAAGAAGTTCTCCCATGAATTAAATTTTGATTATTTTAATGTGTTTGATAAAATTCTTCGATAAGTTGGGTTAGCTGCTAGTCTGAAATTTAGCATTCATATTTTTCAAAGTGTGAACTTGAGTACGTTGCAACGCATTACTATTGAGGATGCAGATAATTGTTTGGATGCTCTTTGGGTCTTAGAATAGTTGATATACTGAATTAATATAACAGATTAGATGAAGGTTAAGCGTATGAAGGCAACGACTCGAGTACGTCTAAACCTATTACAATTGAAGTTGTGAAAATATGCTAACGCATTTGAAGAATTAGAATTGCTTACCGAGAAACTGTGGTTAATATTTTTATAAAGATAATTTTGAGTTTCCGTTAAGCAGTCCTGAGAAGAGAGCTGCCCGAGGAAGTTTTTCGTGAATTTTCAGATACAACTTCAACCCGTGCCAAAGAATGTATCTAGTTTCTGCCATCAAGCGAATTGTATATATCGGAACGTTATTTACAATATATTATAGTTAAACGTTTTCAATGTTTTTGTTGAAGAAATCCAAAACCTGTAAGACGTAATTCAGAATTGAATTTACATCCGTGTTCTAAAATGAGGGAAATGATTCGTACCATATTCCTAAGTAACTGTTGTCACGAACCAAATGGCGTTAGGTAATATTTTTGTTATGAATAATTTTATACTCACACTTGTGAATGTCTAGTCTCGGAAATAAGTAAATTTAAGCTTGTTGTAGTTGCACTTTATTTTGCATCAGAATGGCGCTTGGATAACATCTTTATGATGTATATAATATATTTAATTAATGAAAAGTGAATATAGTGATAGCACACATATAAAATGTGATGACACTTATATACCTAAGACAAAAAAGAGTATAACCCACGAAAACATATTCTTAAGAGAAATAAGGATAAAGAGTAATAAAGAGCATGTAAACCCAAACCAAATATTATATTTGTAGGTATTATAAAGAGGGACACTAAGTGAACTTGAAAAATATATTGTTTTATTTTGAAAACATTAGAGTTTAGATTCTTATTCTTATTTTTCTCAAGAAGATAGTTTTGTGGGTTATACTCTTTTCGTCGCAGGTATTCAAATACTGAAACATTTACAGCTTAATAACATTTATTAAATGCTAATTAGCACGTAGCTTTTCTCGATTATTAATACGAATACTACTACTAATAATAATAATAATGATAAAAGTTCATATCATTAATTAAATGGACAGAAACAACAGTGTATCATTTATCGATATACACACGTATTCATGTGATGTACATAAAATGCTCCCGGCAAATACAGTAAAATTGTAGAGATTCCTGTGATTATCTCCTAAAAGCTATTAAACTAAAGACTAAAATAATGTGTATTAGTATTCAAGCCATTGCTTTTGTAATTGATTTTCCTCTTGTAGTGTTGGCTAAACAATACATCCCTAAACACTGGCTGGTGCTAAATGATAGGTTGTCTAATTGTCATGCATGTTGTCATACATTCAATTAGTTTTTATGCAACGTATTTTGATAGCGGTTGAGTACCTTGCACAGTATAATTTGGTTTATTATACTGTATTTCATACTATTGCTAACAGACTGAGTTTTGAGGTAGAGCAAATTTAAAGGTGGCGTTTATTATTTATAGTTTCAGTCTGTTTTGGGAGGTCGAAGCTCATTCGGTTCAATTTTACGTAATTCAGATTCTAACATCTAGAAGGACAAATTATAATTTTGAAAGAAACAAGGAAATACATTTTTGGGATGTCGGCACATCTCAACAACAACAGAAACATGGATCATTTCTTGGACGCATATACATACTAAACACATATTAGTTCAAAAATAATAGGTTTCTCCAAATATCAATTTAAACTAACTTAAAATCATGCACCATAATTGTTCCTGAGAGATAGCTACTCACCTTAAAATATCGATGTCGTTTTCAAGTTATTTTTAGTGTATCATGTCGCACTGAGCTCAATAAGAACTTGCTAAATGTCCCTGAGTCCTTTACTTCCAAATGTTGATAAAGTCCAATCGTGTTTTGACTACATTTTAAAGCTAACAAATTTGAATAAGTCCAATAGTAGGACAGGGCTGAGATTAAGGTGAGATTGAGCTGAAAATTAGCAGAAATTGAGAAAGAAGGGAAAAAGGAATGGGTTTTATTATGGGTTGATACAGAAAGAAGCTAACGTAATTTAGGAATGGGGAAAATGTGAGGTTCTCAGGCTAGATGGTTATACAATTTTGAAAACTCTTGCCGTCCAAGAGCAGGTGTCGATATTTACATCATCCAATTGCAATAATAATTTTAAAAAGCTACATTTTTCTCACTTGTCAAGGTTAAGACAGTGAGGATTCTTCGTGGAACTAGTCTCATTGATTATTTCTGTAGTTTGTAATTTAACATTTAATTTTAGTACTTGTGGGAGCCAAGATTAAATTAGCACTTGTCATACCATGCAGATTTTTTTAAATAACAAAAAACTATCTTGGAATGTCAATGGCATTGAGGGGTTCCTATCTGCCTATTATATTTCTTGGAGCCTAAAACATTTAATAATTCTTTTCCTGACCTTGCAAGTGTTTGGTCCAATCTTTTTCTCTGTCGAGACATGATCCTCGGATCACCTATTTTATTCACTCATCTACTGACTAAGATACATTGGTTTACCAACAAAAATTCAAGTAAATGAAACTCTAACAATAATAAAGTCAAGTATATGACACTATGTTAGTCTTTGGCTCCATACTTAGATACTCATACCTTAAGAGGAAGTTGGGAGCTTCAAGGAAATGATTCAGTCCATGTATAGTAGCACCTGAAAAATATTCCTTCGTCGAACTCCAAACAGTAGCAAGTAAACGAACGTGTATTTCCCTTTTAACAGGGAACTGTATCCTAAAATAAAAATAAAAAAAAACAATAAAAGTCTGTCTCGCAAGTATGTGTCTTATAATAATTTGCTTACACAAGGTTTAGCAAAACTCTTTCTCTACTGTTTTAATGTTCTGAAAGACAAGTAAAATTTATATTGAGTTGCTACTAGTTGGGAAAGTCGTTGGGAAAAAACACGTTTCCCCGCCGAGTGTTCAAATGTAACCGTGCTGTGGACAACGTGCTTTCGCTGTGGAATCATTTCCCCAATCGGATATTTTAATGTTGTTTTTCGCACATGCTTCAATATTTTCCCTCGTGCGGCAGTTCCAGATCAAAAAAGCATTATGGTACGGTCATGAATCTCTAGATCAAGTTGTTATGTGTTAGAAACGGGCGCAGGAAGACAACACAACGTTCGAACTTCAGAAATTATTTAGGTAGTGAAGCATTCATTTCTGCGGTCTGATACGCGATTTACAGCTAAAAAAAATATGAAACTGCGTAAACATGTAATATGACTTCTCATAGTGTATATTTCTTTTAATTTTATCCAGATTCTTTATTTTATAACAAATATATTATACATTTTCATTATACACATTAGGAACGATGTATATTAGGAACGATGTTTATTAGGAACGATGTGTATTAGGAATGATGTTTCCTCACTCTAAATTGAAGTTAATTATTAAGCAAATTCTTATTCATCGTTTGACTTTTGGTAACATTCCTGCTCTTAGAGAAATGATAATTCAATGTAGAAGAAGACTTAATACGGTTTTACCTCGTATTAAACAATTATTATTGACAGACACACATCTTTCGGATGAACTAGCTGCCGAATTTGATAAAAGTGTCCCTTAGAGTGGCATGATAGATTTAAATAAAGTTTATATTCATATCGGTCAAATACGAGTAACATTTTTTAATTATGGAACTAAGAAAAGCATATGTGGAACAATGCTCTGCCTATTATGTCATATGAATGACGATAATTTGTACGTATTTCAAGTTCAAGGCTATGTTAAAAATGATTCCGTTGGCAATTCAGAAGATTCTTCAAGGATGGGACTGACATCTTATCTCTCACCTGGATAATGTATTAACTGCTTTGGAATTTATGTTTCAGGTTATAAGTTTTCAATGATAATTCCTGGTGTGTGCCTATTTCCATTTCCAGCTGCTCATATTAATATGATGTATAAATGTACAGCCTTGTATCATCTTTGGTGTTTTTATGCAAATTTGCTATTTAACGAAGATTCGGTATATTTAGTAATATATTATTCTGCATAATATGTGATTGTTTGCCAACACTGGGTTTATTTTTCAATTGTGCAATTGTAGAAATATGAAGAGGCTGGAGATAAATTACTGGTATATCCAAGTGTGATGGACAACTTCGTTACCAAAGTTTTTTCTTTCATATATATATATAGTTCGGAATGGTCAAAATCTGGGGAAATGATTAATAAGAAAAGTGTTGAAGAACCATCACAAACAATACTGTTGATAAAACCTTTGTCAGGTAAGCGGATGAACCAACGCTTGACACGTCGTTTTCTCGTCCTCCCAGCAGTCTGTCTCGAATTATCGCCATTAAACGTGTGA
>JAGDQP010055302.1:0-11635 GCA_022664845.1 Lepisma saccharinum
TTATTACTTTCTGTACCTTTGAGTTATGATTTGAAATTTTGTGACATTTACAATGTGTCCTTACCGGACATAGCGCCATAAAAATGACTCCCCCTATCAATAAATAAGAAGACAAAATGTATTTTTATTACCTACCTACCCATCAATTCCTTAGCATAAAATTTCGCTTTGCGGTAAACGTGGCTCTCTTTTTTTTATTCAGGCTTCCGCTAGATGGCAGACGGACTGTTTTTGGTAAATTCTACTGTGTAACAACCATCGACCTCCATTAATACGATACTGGACTGACTGCAGCCATTGAAAATTTCATGGATATGGGAAGCTAGGGAGCGGAGAGGAAACTTAATCTCCTTTGCCCGCTTCCAGTCTAAACCAATATGGACCAAATTTTCGATTCCAACTGTTTTCTACGCTTGATATCGCTGTGTGGCCCGTTTTTTATTTATGTATTAATTCTTGCAAAAAACGTAAATATAAAAACGGGACACACAGCGATATCAAGCGTATAAAACTGACTTAAAACTGAAAATTTGGTCCACATTGGATTAGACTGGAAGTGGACAAACGAGTGTAAATATTTGCTCTGGCTTCTATCTTTCAACACTAAATAGTTACTCCAGTATAGTTTATGTAGAGCTCGATTGTAACAACATATGAAATTTGTCAAGTAACATCTGAAGAGTAACATACCTTCGAAAATTACTAAAAAAAAATTGGACTCGGTAAAATATGTGTTATTTTGTTTTTCTATTTGCGCCGCTTTTCATGTAATAAGTACATCTGCTCCAGACTCACAGCGAAAGAAACTACTATTGTAATTATTAGGAAATATACGAAGCGTTGTGTGTAGCTTTTTGCGTCTTGGAATCAGCATTTTGAATGTAAGTAAGAACTCATTTAATGTATTTACAGCGACATGCTATAGTATAAATTGTAAATTAGGGCCGTTCGGAATTCCGGAATGGAATTTAGCACTCCGGAATATCGGGATTTCGAAAAGATGGAATTCGGAATTCTGGAAAGTAGAGATCGCAATTCCGGAGTGTTTTCCTCGGTTTCAGTGCCAAATGATAGAAAACAACGGTTCACGTCGACGAGGGACCGTCATTTTATAAATTTATCGCCAGTCAGATCAACAAGATATGCCTTCAGAATTGAGGAAACTCTTGGTGGATAAGATATAAGAATGTTCACAAATCCAGAATCGGAGTGACAATTTTTGTGCGTAATATCGGAATTTCGACAAGGATGAATTTCGGTACGTCAGAACTCCCGATATTTCAAAAGTAGGAATTCAGGAGCGCTGAAATTCCGGAGTGTTATAATTCCGAAATCCTGAGGAATTCTGAATTCCGGAATTGATTTGAGACTTCCTAAAAGTACAGTAAAGTGTCTTGCAATGCAAATCGATGTTAATTTAAATTTATCGTAGAAAATATTTAGTTTTTCTAATGTTATTTTTAAACATCCGGTTATATAGAGAATTCGGAACGGTACCCAGTAGAAAAACGATATTAAGAACCTCAAAATACATACTTTTGATTTATACCTTCTAAGGGAACGAAATACACACATTTTGTCAGATTTTTTTTTTTTTTTTAATTTAAGGCTTATAACAATAATCACAATATTGGGATCCGCAATGGACCCCGCCCCCTTGGTGTTTGTCGGGACAAATTTAGAATTAATAGGCGAGTGTTAATATTTCTAGACACATTTGGTTGTTTGAGAAACAAACTGAAGCTTTAACTTCCATAAATTACTGAAATAATGTAAAAAATAGAGCGCATTTCTTAGAGGGAGCGCGCCCCCTCTCAGGATCCGTCACTGAAAGAGAATTTAAAATAGATATTTGGGCCCTATGCCCTTCTAAGATATTCAGTTACACATATCCTGTTAGATTTTTTTACTTGTAAGGCTAATTTACAATAATCACCCCCTTCCTCTCTTTGGTGTTTATCGGTGCAAATTTCGCATTGGTATGCGACTGTAAAGAGGTACATGCAGGTTTTATATTTCAGTTGATAAGTCATTTTCTTTGTCCGTTAGTTGAATTCTATCATAGCTAACTCCATTAATAGTTGTACTTGTACAGGATTCGAACCCTCGCAGTTTGCGTATTAGCCGATTCCTTGCTTGTGATCTTCGTAAGTACGTCACGTCGGCTAAATAATCAAAGAACATATTTCACTATGAAAAATCTCCAGTTTAGAAGTGTTAATAGCCCATGAAATATTATTTAATATTTCTATTTGGGATTTTCTATTAAAAATAAAAAGTCTCTTCTAGAACTTAAGTCATATTATTATTTGCTCTCCCCTTTTTTTCAACTGACTGACCAATATGAAGAGTAAAGATGTTATTTAGCCCTGACCTTGTTTATATTGGAGCAAGCAAGCAGAATTTGTCCAGTTGCCAACGAGAGGATAAATATAGTCAGCGTGATAAACCTGTCTCTGCCAACACAAAAATTAGACAGAAGTAGTCCACGAGGAAATGTGTAAAATTACCAAAAAGTCATTGATCTTAAAGTCCTTGTCTTAAAATATAGTTTCCGAACTGTATTATTTACCAGGACTTTGAAACACAAAACTTTGTTTAAGGAAACTGTCATCGTCAATTTTCTATCGAAAGAGGCAGGTCCTTTAAGACATGTTAAGCCCTCTCTATTCATACCGCTTCGCTCTTTGTTTTACAGTGTTCGATTTGTCTTCCTTAATAGTGTCAAGAAATTGTCTTCTTCTTTACCCTTAGCCATACTTTCAACTCATTCCTAAGGTAATTTCGTATATAATGTCATAACCGATTCTTCTTTCTTTTCTTTATTGCTTCCAATATTGTTCGTCTGAGAACATAGAGAAAGTAAACAAATTTAAATACTTGGGAGCATATGTAAGAAGCAAAAACGAGGTCACGGATGAAGTAAAAAGTCGCTTAGAATCGGTCAACGCATGGTTCTACTCAGTGCAGAAACTCCTAACCTCGCGATTACTATCAAGGAAGTTAAAATTGAAAATATGCAGAACGGTTATTCTGCCGGTAATACTTTACGGTTGCGAAAGTTGGAGTAAGACCCTGGCAGATGAACATAAATTACGTGTGTTTGAAAATAAGGTTTCGAGAAAGATCTACGGGCCGAAACGGGACAAGATGACTGGGGAATGGAGAAGACTACATAATGAAAAACTTCACGGACTGTACGAATCACCCGATGTTGTTATAATAATGAAATCGCGGCGACTAAGGTGGGCAGGCCATGTAACTAGATCGACTGGGGGGAAATGAAGATTATATTCCATCGTTGTTGGTAAGCCGGAGGAAAGAGACCGTTGAGAAGACCGAGACGACATTGGGAGGATAATATTAGAAATGATCTTCGAGAAGTAGGTGTTCGTGATGAAAACTGGCTTGATGTTGCTCAGGATAGAATCCCATGGAGAACTTTTGTTACTGCGGCGATGAACTTGCGAGTTCCGTAAGCCATAAAGTAATTAAGTAACGTAAAGGTATCATACGTCAGTGAGACCGCAACGACTTTTTCAAACCAATAACAGAGGACAGTTCGCAGCTGCAACAACACTGTGTTCGCTGTGTGTTAATAACAACAAGCGAGGAAGATACATTGGGGGGCATGACTATACGAAACATTATGTGTAAAGATGGACAGGAGAAATCATCCATAGCTGTCTCACAGACCTCATGATACCAACTGACGGTTGAGCCAGTAAGAAGCAGAAGAAAGAAGTAGAAATCCAGGAAAAGAAACTGGGAAGGTAGCAGGGCGTTTTTCTGTGTCCTACCTCACGATTCACCTGGTGAAGTTTCGGATAACACTGGAAATTTAGGACAAAAGCCTGGAAAAAGCAGGGTTGAAACTTGCACTACTTTCCCAAAATTATCGAGTCAACGAACTTCGCCAATAGATTACAAACGTGGCTACGTTGCTACATTATTATTTTATCCTGTGCCTATATTTCGTCATGCTATAAACAATATACGAAGCACCTTTTTTTCTTTTTACTTTCAACATATTCTGTAATCAAATTCTGTAAAAGGAAAAGCAACGTATAACCCCCTAGGATTATTAATGTTTGCACCGTTAGGGTGGAATTTCCTCTACTTCAAAACGTTGAATCTTAAACAAAGTAAGCTCTATTGCATACGCTACAAACATTCAAAATGTACCAGGGGGTTGTTTTCTTTCCCTTTTGCCTGATACACTCTGTGGACAAGAAAAATAAATAGAAATATCAGTTAAATCGTCCTAAAAATACAATTAATAATGTCATCTGGAAGTATTAGAAATTTATAGCCGGACATACACACACGCACACACTCGAACAGAACTATACACATTAATTTTTTACATTGATTAGCTCAAACTCCATGTAAAGTACGTACCAGAAAAAAAGAAAAATATATTTTTCTCCTAAAGATATTTACAATTATCAAATATTGTTAACAAGTGTTTGTTATCCTTCAATGTTTCACTTACAAACACCGATTCAAGCTTCACAGTCTAAAAATATTCTTCCGTCTGGGACTTTCTTCAGCACCTGATAGTGCAAAGACTTCACGAAACTAGTAGACTGCGCAGAGAGAGATTTGTGTGTGCCACTTATTTGGATTAAAATTAGATGGGTACTTAATGGCGGATGAGTGAATTTTCTGCTATTTCTGCATCGTTTCCCAAACTTTTAATAGTTAGTTATTAAATATACAGTACAATGGTGTGATTCTAAAATTGAATCGTAATTAAATTTCTGGTCTGGAAGCATATTTGATTTAGGATAGAGAACTGTGGTAAGGAAGTTAGACAAAGCCTAGCTCGAGGATACTATCCCGGAATTCACTTTCCATATAGCAGAAAATATTTTAAAATGATGCTAAAACAATTTCTATGTCCATTAAAGATTCTTTAAATATATTTTTAGATATTGTCTACAGCATAAACGCTGTTTCTAATTATACTCTTAAAACATTTCAGGATAGTTTTTAAGGAATGGCTCTATACTTTTCAAATCGTTTTGTCATAATATAGAAATGTAATTTTAGTATACTTTAAAAATACTCTTCAGTGGTTTCGATGCATTCCCACGTAACTGGTACAACAGCCGAATACTTCAATAATATTTTAATATATTAAAACAACCCTATGTCTATTTCAGAAATACTTTTAAAGCGATATTGAAAATATTTTCTAGATAATGTGCGCTATACATCCAAAGTATACTCTAAAAATATTTGAAAGTTTTAGGCCTTTGTTGGAAATATGACCCATAAGATTCACAAAATGTTTGGAAAATGTTATAAATTGCCTTTTAATGGTCATAGTAACTATTATTAAGATCGAATATGAAAATTATTTATTCGAACTTTTCGAATTAATTGAAAGTATTTTCTTGTAGACCTGCTCATAAAGATGATATACATGAATAAATTGTAAAGAATATAGTTCAAGTGTGAATAATGTGAAGTTACACTAAGTATTTATAAAAGAAAAGTTAGGCTTCTGCACACAACACAAAATCTGCGGACACCTTAATCAACAGATCTAAATCTTGCATTTTGGTCATTTTGTGACTTGGAAGATCTTCCTGTGAAATAATAGAGTAGCATGTAAAAAATGAAACATCTTTTAACCTGTCGGTGAAAAAAATTCAATGTTTCTGAGAAGGTGTACTGTTTCATACTTTCCATATAGTTACGGTAACGAATTTAAATTGTGCGATCTCGTTTCAGATTTATGAGAATGGCTTACATATTGGAAACTTTAGATTGGCTTTCTTCAATCTTTTCAAAATGCTTTATTAAAGAGAAGCTAATAAAATCATACAAGATTTTAGATCTTTGCCAGTGTGTCTCATTACTCAACAGAACTATAGTTATTATTACAACTATGCCGTCTGAACAAAAATAATAATCACATCACTTAATACAATTAGCAGATTATCCCATCTAGAAGACTAATCTATCGATTGGACATAATGATTAATTGTTCACAGCGAAATTTTCAAGATGAGAATGCTGCGAGTACGCAAAGTTTAGGCGTGTATTCGACAAACACGAGTTATTGTTTACTAATTTCAAGCAGTTCGTTCCTTAATTTTTGTTATGTAAATGCACGAAAACAGTACTTTTTTACATCTGCTAATTCTGTTAATTCGTTTGCATTAATTATCTTTCACAGACATCAGCAGTTGCAGGGAATATTCCTAAATTTCCTTTGTAGAAAAATGTTGAATTATTATTACTATGTCATATTTTGGAACCTTTTAAATGTTTTCGGTCACTGTTCTTTTAAATGTTCACTTTTAAATGCTCTCTTTGCTTTTAACATATGTACATCGTTGATCCAAAGTTCAAGAAAGGCAATCCATGTACTTATCTTTTTCCAGTATCTGCTTAATGTATTGACTTTTTTAAAATCAATAAATCACATATTGTCATCCATAATGATGGTTCTGCATTTTTTCACATATGTTTGATAGTCTAGTGAAATATTTGCCAACTGCTTTCGGTATTTACCTTTAACATGCAAAACGAATGATGAATCGAAAGCCTTTTATCTATCTAAGTACCTACTCATATATAGTTCATGTCTTCTCACACTTTTAGTTTCAGTTCCTTTTCTAGTTTTGCGATTTGTTGACAACTTAATTACAACACACATGTTAATTACAATGGGTTCCATTTGGAGTGCATATGCAATGCTCTTCTCTAACGCTGTCGTATACATATCTGCATTATTCATCATCGCAAGTTCTCTCCTAAATGGACACACAAAACTCCTTTTTTTTACATAAGCTCGTCAGATAAGTACATTTGCAGTCACTTGGTAGCATAAAAAATTAAAGAGCAACCTCCTATCACTAATTTTCCCTTGCCAGCCACGTTGATAATCTTCGTAATTCCTAAAATATTCTAAATGTGACGTTATTGATCTGTTGAATTTTGTTTTACGGTTTATACTTTTGTGTGACATAATAGCTATATTTTTTCATTTATATGTTAGACATATATTGATTACTAATTACTTTGTCATGCTCTTATAACTACATTATTCTTATTGTTCTGCGATTCTGGATAATGCATGCGCCAAGAACGAGGATGGTGTAACAAGGCTTCGAATGAGATAGTAAGTGTTCGGTTACAATAAAATGATGAGTGACATTCCTTTATTCCAGTTCACGTATCTGATATTAGATTAAAAGATGCAATGTTATAGCAAAATTGTGTGTAAACATATTCATTCCGATGGCTTCCATAACTTGTCTAATAATGAATGGCCCATTTGCAGGGAAGAGCAGTGAATCTTCTTGAACGTGGCAACACCGATATTGACCCTGTGACGCAGAGCGGAAAGTTTTAAATGGGATATTTGCAATTTTGTACCCCTTCGCTAATTGCGGCCTTTCCCCTATCGAATCAGTAACATCTGCAAATAATTGTTCCACTTTGTTTCTCCTCGCTTTCATGTAAATAACATGTTTTTGTGTATTCTTACGGATTTAAATATTTTTCATGTACTTGGCAACCAGAAAAATGGATTTCTCAGTCTGGGTTTTTATATATTTCACTCTCATATTCGGTAGCTCTCTTTGTAAATTTACTTCTGTTACCAGTTGGTGTACACATGTAGATTCATTTAACCAACATAACCAAAGGAAATCTTCTCAAAGAATAACTAACAAACCGAATGAGACAACTACTCTGTTGTTGCTGTGTGTCTTGTCTTCTATTAATGTCTAAGTTGTTTAGTTGTGCGCAGTCAGGGCTGCGCACATAATAGCATATCGTATTAATAATATTAGAAGCTTGGGTACCTCAGCAAGGAAGCCCGGCTTTTCATGCACGTGTTAGCAGAATGTTTCTCTTGCCATTTGTCTGAGTAAGGGCTGCTTTTATTGCAAGCGTGCATTGCTTGCGATTTGGGTGTGTAGCCAATTGAAACACGTGTTACACGTAGAACACGCAATAAAACACGTGTTTCAATTGGCTACTAACCCAAATTGCAAGCAAAACAAACAACGCACGTTTGCAAGAAAATCAGCCCTAACCAACTGAAACACAATCCCATTAAAAGAACTTTTTTATTAACATTGTTGCAAATTTGAAGAATCTATGAGAACGAATAGTAGCCAAGAAACGCCTAAAGCACAACGCCTAAGAAACAAACATTTCTGCGTGTTCAAACACTGGAACGGCGAATGAAGAATTCAGTGCTGCATTAGATTCTTATCCGTCTAGTCAAAGAGGTGAGAAATGGAGTGAGAATATAAACCTGTTTAGTTATCCAAATCTGGGTCAATCAATACTACAAACTGGAGGAATTGAAAACGCTAATGATGAAATGAGAGACAGAGAGGTTCTTGTTAAACAGAAAACACCAATCACATCTCACAATCCTGCTAGAAGTAAATACCAACTTGCAAAGAGAGAAGAGACCTTTGGAGATTTGGGATCAGCCACGATGAAAGACAGTGAGTGTGCAAGACGAATATCAAATTCTTTTATGGTGGATGGGATATAAATTATGATGAGATTGAAGATCCATTCAAGCCTAGTAAACAGCTTCACAATTCACCACCCAGACATGTGGCAAGCGCTGGAGCTGCAACTCAGAGTTGTGTAAATAATGCTAAAGTGTTAAATACTAATTGTCAGGGTTATTCTCGTGAAACGAAGTTAGAGAACAATCGTAGTGATTCATCTCCGGAACCAGAAAGTCAGGACTTGTCGATAACTCAGAGGTAAATGACGATGTGAGTGATCCAGAGATAATGGAAGAAAACTAAAATGAATCCTTTGAAGATGCTACAACATTTGACTTCGAACTTTTGGCAAGGAAGTTAAGTTTGAATGAAAAGAGCTTATTAAGTAAATGGTCATTTTGTGATAAATTAGATCCACTGGTAGGGGCCATAGCTGATACTGATCAAACGATCGGTCCTTCTGAACCATGCGTAGAAGAGAAATGTGCTGGAGACGCAGGTGCTGATAAAGTTCCTCCAACTATTCCAAGGAAGTCCTACACGGAAATGGTCTGAAATGTTAGTCTCTCTCAGTCCAACCCTTGAAAAGCAGGTTCCAAAAGCAAATAATGAGAAAGTAGAGATGAAGGAAAATGAAGCCAAGGCACCCTCGACGGAATCTAACGTGAAGCAAACTGAATCTGAAGGGAACGAAACAAAAACAGAAGATGTTACTTTTGCCCCAGAATCAGTGAAAAGACAAGAGGATAAGTTCATGGAACACCTTGGGTGTAAAGAGAGTTTATTTGTGCAGCTTCAGAAGGAACTGGAACAAGTAAAAGAGGAACGTGAGCTATTAAAGAAGAAAGTAGCGATGAAAACAAAGGAAGCCCAGCAAATGGCTATTATAATGGAAGAGTACGAGAAAACAATGTCCCAACTAGTGGATGAAAAAGAGCATGAGAGACCAAAAGAAGCTAAACTTATCAAGGGAAGAGATGCGGCTATTGAAGATCTTAGCGATGTAGAATTTGCGTTCTCAGATGTTCATAGGAAATACGAGCGGTCAAAGTCCATAATAGAAGTCATGAAAAAGAATGAAGACATTTTGAAAACAACTTTAGCAGAGTATCAGGCGACTGTAAAGAAAAAGGAAAAGAAATACGAAATTTTGAAGTCGCACGCGGAAGAGCAATTAGATTATTCCAACGAAGAGTTGGAAAACATGCGCAGAAGCGAACAGGGAGAGATAGCTAAGCTGAAGGCGATGTTAAAGAAGGCGGAAGTGAGAACCATTTCATTGGAGGAAAGGTTAGAACAGAAAGAAAAGGAGAATTTAGAACTTGCTGCTATTTGTGATGAACTTATTGGCAAAGTAGGCATCACCCGTGAAGATTAAGTGAAATTTTTACGTTGGTTTCTGTTCGAACTCACTTTAACACAAGCGAATTTGGAAAGATTTTTATCTTCTGTTTTCGTGTGTTTAAAGGAGTGTATATCTATATTCAAATATATAGTAACACAATGAAAATTTTGTATTACTTGAAGATTATAGAATGAATCTGCATATGCAATAAAATCTGTAATGACTAACTGCATAATTTGCACAAGCGCATAATGGAATAAGTGATCAAAGAATGTCAACGCCATCCAGAAGCGTGTAGAGTGATTAAGTATTTTTTCAGAATCTGCCTGTCAGTTGTTTTTTTAATTAACGTGTGGCATTGCACATAATCGTAAATATATACCAGTTAAAAAGGACAAATGGGTTTTGAAAAGGTAATTATGCTTAGTTTTAGATTCTACCTCTTACTTACTATTCCTGTCACATCAAGATTTTTTAAATTAATAAAGACAAGGTTAACAAACCAACAGCCACGTTTCCCATTTTTTATGCACTTAGAAGGTTCTTAAGCTTAAGTTGTTCTTTATTGCATTTAAGTTGTGCTTATTAGTCAATTGGAATGAAATGGTGTATGGTGTTCATGCATCTAGCATTCACGGTAGGAAGGGGAAAGGATCCAGGAAATCGTCGGCCAGGGCCTAAGTTATAGGTACCATCACGGCATTTGCCTGATGTGACTGAGGAAAAACCTCAGTCAGGATGGTCTGGTACTAGGATTGAATCCAGGACCTCCCGAATGCCAAGCTAAAGCTGTACAGAGCCATGGCCGCTCGGTCTTTATCGGTCAAGTTTCGTATACTAATCTTTTAGTTTATGTGTATTTTATTGCCAATATTGTAAGCAGATAAATAGATTTATGGCTTAGAAATTAGATCAAAACAACAGCTCAAAGAGGTTATTATATGATAGAAGCAGTGGTGTAGTGGTGCCAGGGCGGGCCAGGGTGCAGCCCCGGTACTTTTTGTTAAACTCCGTGACCGCCCTGGTACATTTTTTAATCCCTTGGACCGCACAGTTTCTTTATTTTTGTTATAACATGTTTTCTTTAAACATCTTCCTTAAAATATATGGAGACCCTAGCCTATATCGAAAACATATTAACTGATGTAATATAGTTGGCAATGAAAGTTAAGACTGACGCCTCCAGCATTTTCGCTCTCAACAATGGATCGTAGTTGCGATAAGATTGCGCTAGTGATTCTGCAGTAGTGGCTGTACATAGTGTTAATCCTTCGCCGAGTGTTTCACACGTAAGTGACGCCGCAACAACCACCTCAGAATCGGCAATAACGGCATTACAACATTCGAAATTCTGATTTTCCCTCTGGGGAACAGAGGTTGGAGCGTAAGGGAAAACATAGATGGTTGATATCAAGAAATGGATATTTAGGGTGTGATTATTACTATTCCGTAGGTTATTTAGGACCTGATAAAAGTAAGGGATTAACATTAAATAAAAATGGGTTAAGTGTCAAGTTTCATTTAATGGTACAAATAAAGAACAACAGTTGATGTTTTAAGAGAAAAAATTCGGCCCACAATTATCTATAGCGCGTCAAAAGGTAACAGAAATTCTTACTGAATCTAAAAAAAGAAAAGAAAAACAGATATTTGTACATGCTGCTTCGAAACAAGAGGAACACTCAATTGATGCGAAAGAAAAGATCTTCAATATTTCATATTATTTAGCTAAGAAGGACAGACAATTTAGTGATCATAAGGACCTAATCGATTTGCAAAGGAAAAACGGTATTGA
>JAGDQP010055303.1:0-13169 GCA_022664845.1 Lepisma saccharinum
TATAGCCGCTTTTTCACACTTTCTTAATTTCCGGTAATTAGGCCAGTCACGAGTCGGAAACACTATGTTAACATTTTTATTTATCAAAGAAATTATTCCCATTTATTCGGGCCCCGACCGCAACAAATTGGTTGGAAGGGGGAAGAGGGGAAGGAAAGGAATGGGACTTGTTAGGAAGATTCCAACATTTTCATTACCGTTCAGACAGCAGTAAGCATCAAAGACTGTGTGTTTCGTGCAGCGCCGGTGTATTTTTTTTACGCCTTCCCCCTCCCTCTGTCTGTGCGTTCGTCGGCTACCTCCTCCCCGATTGCCCCCTCCCACGAATTGTGCTTTTCTCTCATGTATCTAGTATCTACCTTCCCTCTTTACGTTCAAATGTCTGGTCCATCAGACAGTTGCAAAGTCTAGTCTATGCCTGCCTGCCCCACTTCCCGCACCGTCTGCTTCGTTCACTCTGGCCGTCGCCGAGCCGAGACAAGTGGCGCTGCAATCGCAGCTTCGTCTAGGGTTCGTTCGTCAGTACCAGGGTTGCCAATGGTCATATCATTGTAGAGAGACAGAAGCATTTTTCCTTAAGGGGGTTAAAGGGGGTGAGGTGGAATAATATTGAGGTCTGTACTTGGAAGACCAATCACTGACTCGGATATAACAACATTTTTATGAAATAAAGAGATAACATGGTGTTGGTAATCCTGTAATATCTGATTTTTTTTTTTAATGTTAATACTTGAGATGAATTTATGCAAAATTCATTATTCTCATATTACTTTACGGTTACGGTGTCAATACAATGTTTGCAGTATGCTTGTTTATAATTTACCTGTACTCAGGCGGTAGCGCGTCTGACTATGAATTGGGCAGCCCGGGTTAAAATCCCGGCCAGGACGCTGGAAACTTTTCTCGCAGTATTCCCATGCCTGGCGCTCTGACGTGCCAGCTTCTTATCAAATCGAGTATCAGAGTGTCCTTCGTACTGCTGGGCACCGTGAGAAGGTAAAGGCGGTCGAGCGTGGCATTGACCACCCCAACTCACTTCGTACCTTATGTCGAAAATATGTGGAGCGCTACCTCCACATCCCCCATGCACCGTTCACAGAGGGTGCATATCGCACAGGGGCTCTACCTTTAACTTACTTATTTAATACAATTTCTGGATATATTGGCGTGTTACTCTCAGTGGGTGAATTTTACACGTAACGTTCGCTGCTTTGTAATCAAGGAGTCTCGGGTTAGATATTTGGTGTGTACATATGTGGTTCGGAGCCTACTTCAACTATAGGACGTCATCTTTATTAGATAGAAGACGGTAGCAAACTACCATCTGTTCACCTTGCCTAGAGACCTTCGGGTCATAGGACTGCAGGCAGAACACCCATCATCATTATCAACCATAATACGGTATTTATCTCAATATACTGCATTATATACTTAAGAGGTGCAGTATTATGCAATTCAGTGCCAGAGATGTGATGGTGGTCTATAGTGACTACACGTGATCTAACAAAACATCACTAAACTAGTTTTTATTTGAATTTTTATGGGAAAATTAGTGGCTTTTTCTTTTAATTTTATGCACATTTCTTAGTAGTGGGGAAGGGGTTTCTTGTGGCAAGTTTGCCAATGATTAAGTTGAATTTAAATTTAAGATATTATTTATATTTTAGTCAACTTTGGCTCAAGCCTCTTTGGTCAAGTATTTACTATCACGGACATTGGATAGACACTTAGAAGGAGACGCAAGTTCGAGTCCTGCTGCTGCCGGTTACCTTGACTGATGTTTTTTTCAGGGTTTTCTTTTTTCCCCAGTCGAAGTGCCAAATGGTAGTTAGACAATTGTTCCATTGTATTTCAAGTCCACATTTCAAAATGTCGGCATCGAGTTCGGAATATGAGAACGGAAAATGTAGATACATGACCGCACCTAACCTTACCTAACCTCCACGAACCCATGGTCACTAATTTAAGATAATCGACAAAAAATGTAAGAAAGAAATTATTAACAATACATATGGACATAAAAAATATATTTTGAAAGAAAAAAAGAAGAAGAAAAAGTTTTGCCACACCAGGATTCGAACCCGGTTTCTTTATTCAGTAAGCCAACGTTTTACCACTGCATCACGCTACAGCCTTGCAAACGGTGGTTTGGCCGTTGTATTTACCGTACAAGTGTTATGTAACAAACCAGTAGTGACGCGTTTAAGATGGCGGTCTCCATTATATTCCGAACTAGACAGTCTCCTCATTTCAAAGGCTTCCATTTTTTCTTCCAAGGTTTACTCTCTAACAGAGCCAAAGTTTCTCCTCTATGTAACAAAATTTTCCGAACAAGATATTTACTTTATGACTATTTTCATTAAATCTCTAACGCAAGTTACAAGCCAGAAAAATCGACTAAGCAGTATGAGACAGGGCAAAAGATGTACAGATATAAATGTTTGGTAAGGTACGATTCCTTTCTTGGTGTGTGGCCAACCTTAACCTCTTAAGCAGCTCCTAACCTCCCCACATGACAAATGCAAAACACACAAAAGCACAGAGTATAGTTTAAGAGAAATTAGAACGAGTTTCTTCCAGACTTGGAAATATTTTTTTACATTCATCGCTAGATGTCTCTGAACTAAATCTTTTTTTCTTGAAGATCTTGGTAAATTAAAGGGCAGCTATTGGTTTAACAGGTCTTGTACTGCTACTTTTGAGCTAACATTAGCTGATAGACCAATCGTAGTGTGTTAATTTATCTAGATCTTAAAGAAAATAACCTTTTAAGCTGAGACCCATCTAGTGGTGAATGGAAGAAGTGTTTCTAAGTCAGGAAGCAAAGAGTAGAGGTTTAAGAATGTAGGGTGTTTCTCTGTTTCTTTCCTCTGTGGCATTCGAGTTGACATACGCGTATAGTGTGTTTTATTTGATAGATAAGCACGTACGAAGGTAATGGACGTCATTTTAGATATAGAGGTATAGATAGATCGAAAGAAAGCGAATCCTAAATGTTATGCAACTCAAGTGTAGGGGAAGTCACTTTAATATGAGCAGTCGGAAAATATGAGCAAAACGAAGTCTATACCCCCATATCTTCCACGTGCATTGCGCAAGAGTGAAACAACGAAGTTGGTAGTCTTGTTTGAAGTTTCGTGGTTGATGAGAATGGAGCCCAAGCTGTTGTGCTGCTATTGTTGTGTAATAAAGGAGAAGTTTAAAGGTACATACAATTAAAAATGTGTATGTTTTCAGCTATAGTTAAATCAAGGTAATGGAATATAAGCTACAACGAGGTATTAATTCGTTATATAAAATATATCACTTAATGTATAGTCAGTTCCGTCTAGGAACACAACGCCAATCGTTTGTTCATTTCTTTGTGATAATCATAGTTGCAAACTACAGTGTATTAAAAAACACTAGCAGTCGGTGAAATATGATCTTTTAAATTCAGTTTAATATGAACATGTACAAATTTACTGAAAATAATGAGAGAAATGAACGTGAGGAGATGTGCATGTATTAACTAGAGCAGAAAATCTGTAATGACATAATAATTTGTGGATTGCATTTAGTACCTCCCCCAAATTAATCAAAGACTATTACTTTCTAAAGTAAGCCCACATGCAGCAGATGTTACTAAGCAATATTCCTTACAGTATACGAATGTATTTGACCATTTGACCATCTGTAAAGTAAACTAACCTAATGTTATCTAACCTAAAGTCAGTAATATTTACAATATCACAATTCATAGGCCTAATCACTACCAAATTATTTGGGAGAGATACTAAAAAGCAGCCTAATTTGTAATGACATGGATGACAAAGTCTGCACTCCTTTAGTTCATAATCAGCCTAAGTTATTATGTTTGACCACTTGTCGTCAATTTCCGATTTAGGTCCTATTGCTAGACTCTTGACCAGCCTACAATAATAGATGTAATTGAGGGGTCTATGGGAGCCCCAGTCCTGCCTAGCCCAAGCCGAGCCTCCCCCAAACAAATCATAGGCCTAATAGTTAATAGCATTTTGTAAATGTTATATTTTACTGAAGTTTTAACTCCAGGTAGGGCTAAAGATGTAGTGTTTCTGTTTCTGTAATTATTGTAATCTTTAATTGTATTACTTTTTTTTTGTATATTCTACTGTTATTCATTCTTTTTCACTTGTATTGGGTGTGAAGATATTGACACAGAATGGTGCTCATATATGCCCTATGCAGTGCTCATATTACCCTTGTACCATGGGAAATATGAACACTGCACACCTACCTTACTTTCCTCTTCATTACTCGGATACCAAAGTATGTACAACTCTGTACTTTCTAGCGTTGTTCAAAGAAGAACCAGTCTTACTTTTTGTCATATTTTGAAACTTTTGTAATAAACCATTTTTGAGATACAATCGCATTTTCATTAACTATGGTCATATTCACCTGATTTCCCCTATCTGGAGTGTTGCTGGTGGATAATTTTCAGGATACAAGGTTTAGTGTTTCGTTGAAACCCCGTAAACTTAAAAAGTATATCCTTTTCATATACTTTTCCTTAATTCACAATGTCCTCAAACCTTGGAACGTTAATTTAACTCATTTCTCGACGTCATATAATGATGAAATTTTGCACAGCGACGTAAGTCGGGTGACAATACAACATTCCATTGTTACTTTCATATATTTCTATATTTCAAAAGCATAATTTTCTTTTTTCTTTTCAATACAGACCATAAATACTAGCCTGCCTAACGATGAAAAATTTGAAGGGTTGCAGAACACTTTAGGATTAGGTAACAAATCATTAACTTGAGAAAAAGTATTTGAACACCAAAGTAACTAGAAAAAATAATAAAAAGCTCTTTTTAAAGACATACTTTTCTGAAACAATTCGTACTAAAAAGTAATAAATAATTTTACTTATGCATGATTAAAAAGAAAAGCATGGGGTGCGCGAATTGAAGAATTTATAAATTGACTGTATATGAGAGCGCACCCCATGCTTTTCTTTTTAATCATGCAGTTTTTTTTTACTTTTAGTGCAAATTATTTAAGAAAAGTGTGTTTTGAAAAGTTTCTGTTTATTATTTCTTTTAATTAGTGCTCGTAACTACTACTTCATTAGGACTGATTCTTTCCTTGCTCAAGAACTGTCTCGGATGCAGAACAACGGTACCATACTCTTTTCGGAGACACATAAAATTTCCAACAGTAAATTATTAATAGAAGAAAGTAATTTTTAAATATTGTTTAGACGATCCCGGATTCATCTGATAGGGTTCTCTTCAAGTTTTCACTCAAAGTTTCACACGATATAATAAGGTTTGTTTTTGCCACTAACATTGACAGTTTTCATTTGAGAGGTTTCCTCCGCCAATATGTAATTCATGAGAGAAAATATTCTCTCCAAATGGGCATTGCTATCCGAGAGACACAATTGTCTCAGTTGTTGAGCGCTCACCTCTGCTGTTAGGGATTGTCGAATGCTCATGCCATGTGGGTTTTGTGGTGGACAAACACCGTGTGCGTGGGTTTTCTTGGGATGCTCCCGTTTCCACCCACTTTCTTCATTCCACCTATTCATCTAGAAATCATCTTCTGACAAAAAAATATCCAGGGTTTATTCATAGTGATTCTCTCCTAGCGATTGATACTTCGAAAGTCTTCTGACTAGAAATTATACAAGATCGATTCATAATGAGTCTCCCCTAGGGACTGATTCATCGAGAGTCTTCTGACTAGAAATTATACAAGAGTCATTCATAGTAAGTCTCCCCTAGGAATTGATCCCTCGAGAGTCTTCTGACTATAAATTATCCAGGGTTTATTCATAGTGAGTCTCCCCTAGGGATTGACTCCTCGAGAGTCTTCTGACTAGAAATTATACAAGATTCATTCATAGTGAGTCTCCCCTAAGGATTGATTCCTCGAGAGTTTCTGACTAGAAATTATACAAGATCGATTCATGAGTCTCCCCTAGGGACTGATTCCTTGAGGGTCTTCTGACTAGAAATTATCCAGGGTTTATTCATAGTGAGTCTCCCCTAGGGATTGATTGACTCCTCGAGAGTCTTCTGACCAGAAATTATACAAGATTCATTCATAGTGAGTCTTCCTAGCGATTGATTCCTCGAAAGTCTTCTGACAAGAAATTATACAAGATCGATTCATAATGAGTCTCCCCTAGGGACTGATTCCTCGAGAGTCTTCTGACTAGAAATTATACAAGATTCATTCATAGTAAGTCTCCCCTAGGGATTGATTCCTGGAGAAACTTCTGACTATAAATTATCCAGGGTTTATTCATAGTGAGTTTCCTCTAGGCATTGATTCCTCGAGAGTCTTCTGACTAGAAATTATCCAGGGTTATTCAGAAAGAATAGCCAGTCATTCTGACATAGATTCTCTCAGTATTTTCTCCTGTCACACCAGGCTAATGCTGATATGGTTCTTTGAAACTAGGCCCTGGCTGACCTCTTTTTCACATTCTTGGTATTCTTTATTTTAGTCGACCTAAGCCAAAGATGCCGAAATGACCATAAATTAATGCAAATTCTTAATTCTGACATGGAAATCAATTATAAATTTGGGTACAGTACTGTACAATAAAAGGAATGAGCTAAACAAGTATTTATATATCAGAAACTAGAAACATAATGCACTGTTAAAATTTTTCGGCCAGTTCCTAGGGAAAAGTCAGGCAACTGATTTGAATGGAACGTGAGTAACAAAACTCAGAAACCCTTCAGTTTCCAAAAATATTAAAGCAAAAAATACTTAGAAATGTTCTTTATTATTATGCAGGTTCACATTGCAACTATTATTGAGATTCAGATTGTCAACCTGCATAATAGAAAAAAAATATCTAAGTATCTGTTGTTTGAATATTTTTGAAAACTGAAGGGTTTCTGATTTTTGTTAGTCACGTTCCATTCAAATCAGTTGCCTGACTTTTTCCAGCGAACTAGTTGAAATTTTTTAACAATGTATGCTACTGTATGGTTATGGGGTTAGAATCATATTGGTTTTAATTATAATAATTGCAGAGCACGAGGGAATTTTTGGAAGAACATAGCTTTTTGAACACATATTGTACTCAATAATGTTGAACTTTGCAACTAACCGGAAGTGACTTAATCACACCGGAAGTTGCATTTTTAAAGTGGAACATGGTATTTTTTTTAAACAATTGGGATTTCACGTTAAAAATGAAGGAAATTGTCCTCTTCTTCTTCTGCAGAAAATGCCTCCCTGATCACCAAATGTCTCCGAAAGTGTCGAAAATATAAATCGTAACTGCTTTGAAAGTACATGTACAAGACTTTTAAAATGAAGATTAAAATAATAATAATAATAATAACAATTGAGATAATTAAAACGGATACGCTCTATTGAATAGTGATATTGGAAATGGCCTATCTAGACTGAAAGTTGAAGTCAGTCAAATGGGGAAACATCATGTCTTTCAAGTCAGATTCGGATTGTATTTACAGCAATTGCAGTCTTTGAATATTAACGACGTGTGCCATAGATGTCTATAAAGGCCATGAATGAATTCAAACTTAAATTTGAACATAATATTTCAGTTCAGATACATTTATAGTATATTCACTATTCAAATGTGATTAACAATATTCATTTTAATTTGTAAGTCCAGAAATAAATTTATGAAATAGATTATGTCATCTGACTGTAACGTAAACACACTTACACTGATTTTATTTCAATCTTTTAAAATAGATGAATTAATTTTTCAAAATAAGGTCAACTTTTCTTTTTAAAATACCTGCTGAGCAAACAGAGGAGATATTGTTATGGCTATAGACAAAAGTTTTGAAAGTTTGTTGTGACAATTTAGCGATATATATATTTTCACACCTTTTCTTATGTGAATTTACGGTAACATTTTCTAAATCCTCATCATGTTTGCAATGATCTAAAGATTTTGGAGCCGACAGTGGGCTTGGAGTGCTCAACTGAAATAAACGATATAACTCTTTACAGTAATACAAAAGAGTGACTAATTTTAGCATTTTCAGAAGGCTATATAAAAATCGAACTAAAGGAAATTTGGAGAATATTAACAAATGCTAGTTCTGCTATTCAACATAGCAAAAATTATTGAAATTTGAGGTGGTGAGATTGCATTGTTTTTATCTTTTATTAACTACTCTTTTAAACAAAAGAGAAGTGCGTTTGAACTTCGATTAAAATGCCTTTTCAAGTAAGAAAAATATTGCACAAAATTAATGTGTCAAACAAGTTCTATACAATCAGTCTTTCTCTTTTAATGCATGTTTTAAAATATATAACAGGAACTCCTCGATAATATTCTCGATTTCCTTTGCAATAATCTCCATTGTAAGGAGACGTGCTTTTATACACCGTTTTTATAATAACGAACTCCTCAATTAAAGTGTACGTGTTTATCATATTTTCAAAACTATTTCAAGGTCAATGCAGGAATTTTCAGTAAAAATCCACGTTTTGTTATGTTTTTAATAAAAATCACTTCTCTTTATTTTAACAGGTGTGTACGGCTGGTCTCAAGACACCCTGCATATTGACGAAGTTCTAAGCAAAAACGAGTGGGGCCGTAGTTTTCCCCATAGCATTTCCAGAACTTTTATCGGAGCATATTGGGTGTTAAATTAAAAGGTGTCCTAATAACCGAAAGTTAACTCATTTGAATCATAGCAAAAATGCACCTTTTTTTTAACAATGCATATAAATGTTAGATATACAATAGATTATGTTCCCTGCATTTTCGCATTTTATGTTGTACACTCAGTCAATAAGAAATGACAGATGGAATATTTTCTAAATTCAAAATTTGAATAATTCTGTCAATACCGTAGTAATATCCCCGAAAGCGCACACTTAATCAAAACAGCGGAATATTTCACTCTTCTTAGAGCGGGAAGAAAGACCACTCTTTTTAGAACGGAATTTTCAATCGAAAAGAGTTGTTTTCAACGAAACACTCTTGCTTTGGACCGAAAATGTGATCTTTCTAGATGGAATTCCGATGCTTTTGGATGTGTAATTCATTCTTCAAACTTTAAAGAGCGGTTTCCGATCTTTTTAGAGTGGTTTATTTATCATCTTTTAAGAGTGATTCAGAATGCAACATGGCTGCTAGTGAAGTTTGTACCCCTTCATTTGTTATTTCAAAGATTATCGAAACACGAAGCTATATCGTTAAATTTATCGCGTTGCATGTAGTTAAAAATGACAACAGAAAACCTGAAAACTTTTCTCAGTAACAGAAATATACCAGAAGACGTCAGGAGTAAGATATGTACAAGAAATCTTTTGAATGTTGTTCTCAAGTACCTGACGAGACGAAAGAAACCATTTCGAAGGTGTATTCTTGCAGTTGAACAGCTGGCTGAGGGGTTAAGGCGTTTGATAGCTGGTCGTATGTTACCGGGTTCAAATCTCCCCCAAGGTTGTTTATCTTTAACTCTTTTCTTCATTCATAAATACATTACTTTTCTTTCTTGCTACTTCCAGATAAATACTCCCTTTTGCATCTTTTCTACATTTTCATTTTATTGCGTCGTTTTCGTGTTGGAAAAAATGAAAACTATCTGAATAGATGGAAATTCAACTAAAAAAATATAATGTCTACGTTCCCATCGAAATGGACTGCCATAGATCCTATCTTATTTTGGAGCGAAAATTTCTCATCTTTTCTCCTACGAAAATTCAATCTTTCCGCTCTCAAAAGATGAAATATTCCGCTCAAATCAAGCGGAATTCCGCTCTTTGAATTTAGTGTGCAGAGTAAGTTTGAGACAAACTTGTTTCAAGCTTTCCATGTCAAGTGTAAAAAGCTTCCATCACGCTTGTAGTGACAAGTCTGGAAGCTTAAATCAAGCTTAAATTATACTTGCTAGTAGGCATCTTTCAGCATGTCATATCAAGCTTGTTTTTAGAAACGGTGAAACAGAATTCCCATAACATTAGCGACCAAATATATCAACACATCTTTTTAAGTTCAACTTAAATCAAACTTACAATATCTAACTAACTAACTAACTCTATGGCTTATGGAACTCGCAAGTTCATCGCCGCAGTAACAAACGTTCGCCATTGGATTCTATCCTGGGCAGTATCAAGCCAGTTTTCATCACGAACACCTACTTCTCGAAGATCTCTTCTAATATTGTCCTCCCAGCGACGTCTCGGTCTTCCCAATGGCCTCTTTCCATCAGGCCTTCCAACCAGGATTGAATATAATCTTCGTTTTTCCCCCATCCGAGCTACATGCCCTGCCCACCTTAGTCGTCTCGATTTCATTATTTTTACAACATCTGGTGAATCGTACAGTCCGTGGAGTTCTTCATTATGCAGTCTCCTCCACTCTCCAGTCATCTCGTCCCGTTTTGGCCCATATATCTTTCTCAAAACCTTATTTTCAAATACACGCAATTTATGTTCATCTGCTAGGGTCGTACTCCAACTTTCGCAACCGTAAAGTATTACCGGCAGAATAACCGTTCTGTATATTTTTAATTTCAATTTCCTTGATATTAATCGCGATGTTAGAAGTTTTTGGACTGAGTAGAAACATGCGTTCCCCGATACTAAGCGACTTTTTATTTCTTCCGTTACCTCATTTTTGCTTGTTACGTATGCTCCCAAGTATTTAAATTTATTTACTTTCTCTATGACCTCATCCCTAATTCTTATGTTTTTAATTCCTTCATTCCCTGTGCTTCGGCTTGTTACCATGTATTTTGTTTTATCTATGTTTACCTGTAGACCTATCTCATCGCACGCTTCTACTAAGACATCGGTGTTGCTTTGTAGTGCATCTATATCGTCCCCTATTAAATCTACATCATCCGCGTATACAAACAGTTGATTCAAACCATTCAATGATAGTCCCTTTTTGTCCCCTTTAATTTTTAAAATCGCATATTCTAACGCGAAGTTAAACAGTAGTGGTGACAAGGCATCGCCTTGTTTCAATCCGTTGCGAATCTCGAAACTATCTGACATATTATTACCTATCCGTACTCTGCTTATGGGGTCGCAGAGACACATCTTCACTAGTTGGACCAATTTTTTCGGTATTCCAAATCGTATCAGGATACTGTATAACTTTTCCCTTTTGATAGAATCATATGCTTTCTTAAAATCAATGAATAGCTGATGAACCGTCCCATTGTATTCCCATTTCTTCTCCAATATCAAATAAACTTAGTACAGTCAATTTTCTAAACTTGAATCAAGCTTGTTACATGAATCATAACTACACAAGTGAAAAATTGACTGAAAATCAAGCTTGCCTTAATCTTGCATTCTTGCAATCTTGTAAGCAGACCGTTTACAATGTAAACTTCAAATTTAAACAGAATATTGTGTCGTTATTACCATATTGTTCAACTTGGCGGATTTAGAAACTGTATTCATTGACCATAATCACACCACACACATAAAAACTTTGACCTGACTGACTCGAAAGTGAATCAAACTTGCTTTCACAAGTATGCCAACTTAATGTCAAACTTAGCAAATCAACCCCCCCCCCCCCCCCCCCAACAAAGGTTTTAACAAGGTTGAATCACACAGTTTACTTTTCAAGAATGATTGAAATAACCTTAACAGGACAGGGAGAAAAAAGTAATTCTTAGACAAAACGTTGCCCTGGGTGGGAATCGATCGAAGGACCCACGGCACAGTAATCCGACACTGTAGTCACTCGGCTACGGAATTACACAATCTAACAGATTTTACTTCCTCATATAACTGTTCGTTCCTTCAAGCTGGAGTTTGGTTAGTTATAAAAACCAAGCCACTTATGTTGTTGTTCCAACAGGCTTCTTTCATGCTTGTTTATGACGTTCAACAAAATATCAAGTTTGCCAAGTTAAAAGCAAATGGCTGACAGCTTTGTTTTAAATTACCATGCTATCTGGGCAGTGATTCTGCCAGCCCCCCCCCTCCTTGTGGAGGTGTCACCCCCAAATAAAAAATTTCTACCGTCAAAAATCGATAGAAACCGTGCCCAATTCCACTTACATCCCCCCATTTTGACTTTACACCCTCCCCCCAAATGAAAATCCTGGTGGAATCTCTGATACATACTGTATATCGAATAAGTAGTTCTTAATTCTAAACTAGAGTATAATGCCCTTTTGCCTTGAAGTTAAAAGTGGAAAATAAATGAAAAGTAAAAATAAATAAATGAAAAAAAAAATGGTTGTCTGCATTCTGCAACTTGCAACAACTGGTTAAGAATGCATTTGCATGATGCATTTCTGCTGCTTCGTTACTTTTGGCAGAGAAGAAAGACAGTTTTCTTTTCAAAGCACGGATCGATTTAATTTACGATAATTTCATGGTAATTGTAGTGGTTGGTTGGTTGGTGGCTGCGAGACAGAAGAAACATTTTCGCTCTCGCCCCAACCCAACCCAACACCTGCTTCCTTAAGGAAGGACAGTTGCATTTAGTTTACTCACAGGTTAAATCAAATTGCTTTCTGAGGTGTCTTAAAGCGATTGTATACTGCATTCAGCTACAAATTACTTACTCCTGATTTTTCAGTATGATTTGATCGCTTTTTTCTTTTTTCTTTCTTTTTTGATAGTATAAAATGAGCTTTTGCAATACAAAGAAACGCAAAGGAAAATAATTTTAAAATTCACTAAACTCTAAAAAATATATAATTACTATTTTGTTCAAAGCAATAATTCAAATCCTTCATGAAGTCAGAGCGACGTCATGCTCAGATCGAGGAGGCAGGTTGTAACAATACGATATTCATGTAAATGTTTGAATATTGATGTTAAAAAAAAAACTGTCTCATCATGACGTCAACTTGAAGAAAGTTTTGAATTATTATATTTAAATAAAATAGTAATTATATTTTTACTTTTCAGTAAACTTTATTCAAAAAAGTTTAAATAATTTTTTGAAAATCTCTTTTTTCAGATTTTTGGTGCATTTTTGAAACCTGTTTCAAGATTGTCCTGTTTTTTATCCTATAATACATGCAATGCTGATGTCAATGTGTGAAATTAGGGTTGCCTATCTTCCAAGGATTTAATCAACATTTACCGGTATACGTAGAAATGAAGTCGATTCATTTAAAAAAAAATCATTTTGTCTAGCTTTTCCTATTTCTTGAAGAAACTTCAACCTGCTTTACAAAACGCAGAAAAGTCTTATTTAATAT
>JAGDQP010055304.1:0-13169 GCA_022664845.1 Lepisma saccharinum
TAAAGACTGTAAAGCATACGTCGAGAAGCCTAACTGTCTAAATTGTAATATAGATCTTTTCTTATCCCATTTGCCTCTTGAAATTTTAAAGAATTGAAAGATTTTTGCAATACTAACCAGTACCTTACAAAAAATGGAGATAATATATTATTCTGTATAAGTAAAGGAGCAAGTCGGACCTCAGTCGCTGGACAACTGAACTATCTTCGTAGCCCTGGTAGTTCCTGATTTGAAAGTTGTCGACAGACAGACATAGCGATTGTGTAAGACTTCACAGCACTTGTTGCTGAAACCTAAATGGTGTATTAAGTTTTTCTTAGAAACTTCTGAGTTTATGCAGAGGAAATTCCCAACAACCTATCACATAAATATACCTGTACATTCGATATAAACAGTATTGTTTTTATACAAATAAAGTGAGGTAGAGCGGGTATTAGTGAAGTTTCCCCGAGACCTCCCGAAAACAACTCAACCACCTTCTTAGGCCGAGTAGTTCCTTAGCCGAAAATTGTCGATAGACTGATAAAGAGGGGATATAAGATTGTACATAGTATATCTTAGACATAGTAAAGTTATTTTTTTTTACCATTTTAACTATGCTTTGGTAGGATTATTGGAATGCCATTGTAAACTAACAACACGGCTTATTTAAAATATCAATGTGCATATTTTAGTTTATAGGATTTGCAATACGTTATTTAAAAGTAGTGATACTCTGAACACACTTCAATACCTATGAATTGGTTCTTTGAATCAATCAAATCCAGTATTGTAAACTAATTGATTCGTGTGACTTTGGAGTTCGGTAAATGCTATTTTAATTTCTTTGTACAAAAGTTCACAATAAGTACAATTTTTGTCACGTACTGTACACTTTTAAAATTTTTCTTAATGTTTCTAGAAATTCCACGGGTAGTATTTCATGTTGTTTCACTGGAATGGAGGAAATCTCAGAGACGTTTTGTATGATTATCTGGATATTTTTCGTTTTGAGTTCTGCACATGTGCAGAATGAGTAAACTGTTTCTTATCGTAGCTGTGCATACATTTTTGATCAAGAGCAGTTCTGAATTTGGTTAGAATGGGACATATTTTGAGTGAATTGAAATTCCGAACACTAATTGACAATTATTACATAAATGATTAAAATGTGGCGTAAGTCGTGGGTTCAACTTAGTTTATATCTTCGGGATTCAGCCAACATAATTCCAACACTCTATACTCATTTCTTTTAACTGGAACTTTAGTAGTACGACGCGGAACTATTGACTAAAAAACAGTCTTAGGATTTTTAGACTTCTGTTTTCTTTTCAACATTCCTGAGAACTGTATGATGGATGCTTTATATTAGCCAAATTACTGAAAATCTACATTAAGCTATTCATGCCTAGCTTTTATCAGGAATGTTTCGGGAAAAAAATTAACAGTGCACGTTCATTTTAAAAAAACGTCCTTCATTATTTTGTGGGGCTTGAATTTTGAGCTATAAAAGTTCCAACCCAGACCACACAAATTGGGGTACTAGCGGTCAACTTGAAAATTTCAAATGACCAAGGGGGTCGAGTAATATTTCGTTTTATAGGTCTCGACAAAAGAAATATATTGTCGCTATGTTGACAAAGTTTCAAGTCGCTATGTTGAACCCATCCAAAATGGCGGCGGTCACATTTCGTGTTCATAAAGTCATTTACCACCCTGTGTATATTCAAAACGACTGGGAATATAAGAAAACTCAAAAGCACGTCCTTCTTTATTTTAAGGGGCTTACACTTTGAGCTATGAAGGTGCACTTCGTGTCCCCTAGGGGATGTAAACGGAGGTCAGGGTAAAAATTGGGATTAATTTTTACATAATTGTTTTGCACCGGTTTCCTCCATTTACAATTTCTATACGCCTTCCATGCCATAGAATACCAGCAATTGAACATAGTTTTAATCTCCGTTCTACAGTAGTTCCATGAAGTAGGTTTTGGCTTTAATCCATCCTATAAGCCGACAGGGTGACCGAGCGGTCTCGATTAAAGTTACAGGACTGGCCCATATAAAAATAAAATTTACCAAAGTTTTCCACCCCATGACTTTCGATGGGATTATTGAATTATTGGAATAAAATTGAAACAAATATAAAACCGGAATTCGATATTGCAACACTGTAAATAATCTAAAGAATAATATTATGATAGCAGTTAATGTATCTACCGAACAATTGTTCCTCTCAAACAATTCCATCCAGCGACTTTCGGTACTATTGGGACTGCTAGATTTTCGACGTTATTCCACTGGATGTTATTCCTTTCTGTGCTATTTCGCAACTAAGTCAACACGCTTCGGTTTTACTCCAATCGGTTTTACACCGATCGTTGAAATTCATTTGTATGTTATTACAATCTATTTTATTCCGTTCGGTGCTATTCCGATCGGACCATTTCTTTTCGATATTATTCCCATCAATCGCATTCCTTTCGGCTGTTATCCAATCGAAACATTATCATTTGATTTTATTCCATTTGGAATTGTTGCTTTCGGTTTCGTTCCGATCGCTTCATTTCCATTGGGTGTTATTCCGATCGGCATTATTCCCGTCGGTGTTATTCCATCAGACACATTTTGTCGTTATTCCAATTTCGGATTTAACATAGGCCCTGGCCGACGCCTTTCCCCTCCTCTATTCGGACCTGAGCCTTAGATGCCTAAATGCCATACATAACATCCGAATTCCAATTTCGAACTTATTCCATTCCCACAATAACTAGTTTCCATACTTTACATAATGGATCGTGCCAAGGGGGTTCTAAATATCCTTCTAGTTGTTTAAGAAGGAAATTAATATAAAAATTACATTATAGCAATGAAGAATTAGAGAAAAATGAAAGTACAATCCTTAGCTTATTTGCTTAGATATTGACAGGTTAAATTTATAACTTAATGAAGACTTCTTGAAACTATCAGCTTAACTACGACCAATAACAAGTATTGTGTTTCGAGTGAGAAAGAAACCATAACCAATGTGTTCTGAATAACATCAGTTCCACCAAATTATTTTGAAGCTTCATTAAAAAAATATGAGTGCCAACAACGGGACAGTACAAATATTATCCCACTATAGTAATTATTCAATTACGGCCACTACAAAAATAAAATGAAAACCAGTACATTGAGTAGAAAGTATGTTGCGCACTTTCTTTTTCTTTTCTTTTTTTGCCGTACCGTTTACACCCTTTCTTCGGTTTTTGGTTTTGTGTAACTGTTCAGGTAATTGTATATGTTTATTGGCCTATGAGCTGTATTCACATTTTTATAGTAAGTGTATTTCCTCTGCGAGATGTTCGTTGTATTTAGTTTATTCTTGCATGCACTTTTTGTTTTATGATGCTTGATTTTTTTGCTCTCTCTCTCTCTGATGTTTCAGTATTATATATTTTGGAGGTATGTTTATATATTATGGCATTTAATCTTCAGGTTCCGTGTCGATACGGGTGCCATGAATTCATTATGTTGTCACTTACTTTACAGGTTTTTTGTGCTTGTGATGGGTAAATGTCCTGTGAAAGTTCTTGTGGTCTATATATGGCGAAGATGTCTTGGTCTGGGTGGTTGGGTGCCAGCGTTAGACAATACAACGTGACTAATCACAATGCTGTAATGGTCGAATGCTGTATTGTGGTAGACTGCCGGTGAATCATTTTCTGCGTCCTGTTGGAAAATGTCAAGAATAATTGGGTGGCTCTCTGGTATGTGCTTCAGTATATATTTCGTTCGGATTTTCTCGAGATGTTGCCTTATATGTTGGAAGTCGATGCGTTCATAGAGCAGTCTTGTGGGGCTTGGTAGTTTTATTCGATATGCGAGACGTAGTGCGTGCCGTTCCATTATCGCCACTTTTTCGTAGAATTCTATCGGAGCTGATAGCCAGGCAATATCTCCGTGGCTGAGCGTTGGTCTCATGAATACTTTGTAAGTATTGATCAGCGTATGTGACTTTAATCCCCATGTTGTTCCTAATAGGCGTTTCAGTAAATTAAGCCCTTTTCTTGCTTTAGTTACGATATGGTTTAGTTGAAGTGTCCATGTGAGTTTGGTATCGATTATTACTCCAAGGTATTTTACTGTTTTTGATGGTTTGATCAAGCTGCACTGTAATGCTAAGTTTTTGTTAGTTGCATTGTGTTCGTGATCTGCTCTTTGGTGGTAGAAATACAACGGTTTGTGTTTTCTCACTGTTTATTGTTGGTTTCCAGGTTCTGCACCATCTGCTGAAGCTATCTATTGTATTTTGTAGTAGTCTGTTGATACCTAGTATGGTTGGGGCCAAAGCCAGGAAGGCTGTGTCGTCGGCAAATTGGAATGTTTGTACATTATTAGGGATTTCAGGTAAATTGGCTACATATAGTAGGTATAATAGTGAAGAAAGTGATGAGGATTGTGGTACGCCAGAGTTTGGTAAGATGGGGTGTGAGAGTGATTCGTTGATAGATATATATGCCATACGACTTGTGAGGAAGGAATGAATGTAGCGTATATAGCACTCTGGTAACAGAAATGAGTGTAGTTTGTGTAATAGGCCTGCGTGCCACACTTTATCAAAAGCTTTTTCCAAATCGAACGTAAGTAAGCATGAAGGTAGAGATTTATTGAATTGGTTAGATATTGCTGTTGTTAGTCTTAGTAGTTGATCTGAAATACTATAGTTAGGTCTAAATCCAGCTTGCCAATTATTTTCATTTAGATGTTCATGTAGTCTGTTGACAATTATCTTCTCCGATATTTTATTTAATGTGGAGGTGAGTTGTGTGGTGCGATACGAGGTGATTTCGCTCGCTGGTTTGTTAGGATTTGGAAAAAGTTGAACTTTTGAGTATTTCCAGTCTATGGGGAAATATCCTGTCCTCAGTATGAATGTATATATTGTTGTTAAATTTGTGATAAAAGTCGGTGGTGCTTCCTTGATTAGTTTGTATGTTATTGTGTCAAATCCAGGAGCCGTATTCCGTTTCCTGCCAGCCACTTGACTTATCTCTACCATTGTTATAGGTCTTGTTAATGGGTTGTTTGGAGGTAGTCTACTGCTGATACTTGGTCGGAGTGTTTCAGAGTTTGGATCGGAGTGCTGTCGGATCAGATTTCCTACACGAATTGGCATATAACAGTCGGGCAACAGTGTGAATATATCTTGAAAATGGTCGGCAAAGGTATTTGCTTTGTAATTTTTTGTTATTACTAGCCTGAAAGGCTAGTACCCCCAAAGGGCTACACCCTCTATGTGGGAAGAGGAAGTGGTGCAACAGGAGTTAACATGGGAAGGTCGGTAGGCTAAGGGATTTCTGAGGTCATATAATTTTATTTCTTCCATTATCTGGGATTATTATGAGTTTTCCTCATAACCATATAACTGGGTAGGGAGATAGATCGAATAATCAATAAAGTTATAGTCGGTAAATATATAATATGTATAATGTGAAAGGGATGTGATGAAAGTGAGGTGCACTAAACAAGACAACACGTTGGCACAATTAAGACAAGTGAGTGATAATCTTCTGATCTAGGGGCGACTCTAGATCTATATGTGGACAGATGAGCCCTAGCGTTTAAGATGTGTCACTGTGCGGTATATGAGGGTGCAATGATGTGAGGGATGGTAGGTGATCTTAAGGCTAATATGCGTGCTATTTCAGGTTGGTCGGGTGGTATAGTATATTGATAGAGTGTGAAAAGGAGTGAGAGTGGTGAAGAGATGTGTGTAGCTGGGGCGTTATGATGTACGTGTGTGTGTATAATGTCTTCTAGTAGTGGGTGTTCTGTCGCAAAGCGCTGTGATATGTATTTCAGGCGGAGTGTTTCAAGGTGAAGCAGAAGGTGGGGAAAGGTGATTCGATCGTAGAGTTCTTGGGTTGTTTGGGTAGTTTGATTCGGTTAACGATCCTTAGAGCGTGTCGTTCCATGATTTGCAGATTATGGTAGATGTGTGTGTCCGCTGCAAGCCAGGCTATGTGTCCAAACGTGAGAATCGGGGGAAGGAATGCTTTATAGGTGTTTATGCCTGTTTGTGGTTTTAGTCCCCATGTAGTTCCAGTAAGGCGTTTTAAGAGATTTAGGCGGTTTGTAGCTTTGTCTATGATTTTGTTTAAGTGTGGGCGCCATGTTAGATGTTGGTCAAAGATGATTCCTAGATATGTGACATATTTTGAAGGATTTATGGGTTGGTTTTGTACTGTCAGGGATAGTTTTGATGGATTTTGGAGAACTCGTGAACGACGTTTACGAGGAAGGAAGACTACTGCCTGAGTTTTAGTGGAGTTAATGGATAATCCCCACTTACTACACCAGTTTGTGAATGTGTTGATGGCATCGTTCACGGTTCTGTTTATATGTGGTATGGTTTTACTGAGTGCTAGAAAGGCGGTGTCATCGGCGTATTGGAATATGTGAATGTTATTGGGAAATGGAGGGAGGTCAGCAACGAAGAGGATTTAAAGCAGTGGGGAAAGGGCAGATTCTTGTGGAACACCACAATGTAAGAAAATAGGATGTGATGTACTGGAATTGATAGAGACATAGGTCAGGCGGTTCGTGAGGAAGTTAAATACATAGCGGATGTAATTTATGGGAAGATGAAATGAGTGGAGTTTATGTATTAGGGCTTTGTGCCAGACTCTATCAATTGCTTTTTCGAGGTTAAACAGAACTAAGCAAGGAGGTTTGGATGTATTATAGTGATTGGTTATGTTGGTAAGTCGAAGTAGCTGATCATTAATGCTAAAGGAAGAACGGAAACCTGCTTGATGTAGGGGTAGAAGGTTGTGGTGTTCCAGGTGGGTTTGGAGCCGGGTGACTAGGATTTTCCTAAACGTTGAAGTTAGTTGAATGGGTCAGTACGAGGAGACAGCATGGGTAGGTTTCTGTGTTTTATGGAACATGAGTGTTTGTGAAGTTTTCCAATGTAATGGGATGTATCCTGTGCGCAAAATAAACGTGCGAGAAGTTGTATGAGCAAAATAGGAGCTTCTTTGAAGTGTCTATAGGTAATTTTGTCGGGTCCTGGAGCAGATTGACGTTTGCGTGTGATTGTGTGTATGATTTCTTCGGATGTGATTGGTGTAGTAAGTGGATGTTCAGGAAGTGGATGATCAGAGTTTGGTTTAGTGATGGGCATAATCGAATAGTTATAATCGATTAATTCGATTATTTGAATATCTCGAATGTTTGGAAACTTTCTGTTTTCCAACGATTATTCATTCGGTTTCAGTGTAAAGGATTTCCTTTGCTTTTATGACGTCACAAAGCGTATCCAGTCATTCTGTTGCTTTTCTATTTTACAAAGCGACGATTCTCTCCCCGCGGAAACTTGCACACTGACGTCTTCCCCTCTTGTCCTCCCATCTGCCTCTCTGTCTCTTATAGAGAAAAGGCCATTGAAGCCGAACAATTCCAACGGAACTAATTCATCCCTCCCAGTCCCAGGTCTTTCAAAGGGAGAAGAAAGGACGGGCGCAGGTCTACAAGGTCACTCCGCTCAGCTTTCCTTTCTGAATCGAGACATTTTCCATTCTTGCGATTATCCATCGGTTGGCAGTGAGATATTTTCCAACATAATCGATCATTTTCAAGCATGTTGATTGGTTCCGCATGTCTCATTACGTCATCTTTCACAGAGAAGAATCGCAAGATTTTTTTAGAAGCGTGGATAGGTAAAAAATTAGTAATTACGTCATTCTCTGCTTGCAAGACTGAGAATAATAATCGATGATTTTCTTTAGCTGTAGTTGGTCAGAAATCATCGAGAAGAACTCACAGCAACAACCATCAATGATTTTTGCTCCAACTAAACGAAAGGCAATATTTTCGTTCCTTTCTCTCCCTTCTCTCTCTCTCTTTGTGTTTGTGTGTGTTTCACTGTTTATTTCTTCACACATGAACAAGGTTGTTCTTACTTTCTCACAAGTCGCAATAGGAAAAATGGACGCTAATTTCAAGCGGGGGGAGGGGTCTGGGTACTCCGAGTCAGTGGTTCTCAGCCGGTGTGCCGCAAAACTTCTGAGATTTTGTAGTTTTGCTGGTAAGAGAAATTCAAATAATTTCACTCAATATTTATTTCAAAATAGGAACAAGAAAAAATATTCATGGCCCTAAAGATGTTTATTCTAAGGGAAATTATGGGTTTTGTTTACGCCTTACAATTAGTGACCAATTCTCCCGCATTGTTGCCAACTCGTATATATTAGTGTGCCTCGGGAACGCACTACAAAGGATAGTGTGGCGGAAACAGAAAAATGTTGAGAACTGTTTCGTTAGATGCTACTTTGTAGCTTTACATAAGCTCTTCAAGTCTGTAGCCGAGCATATCTTTCATGAGGCTTGAAGAGCCGAATAAAAGTTTGCGAGCAAAATATTTACTATATCTGAGGACACTGTTTTAATTACTTATTTTTATTTATAAACGAGTTTCAAATATAGCACATAGCGCCTACTTTCTATGAATTTTATTGATGACATTAAGGCACAGGCCAGGAAAGGAGAGGAGAGGGAACGACAAATACTTTGTGTTGAAGGTGCCATCCCAGCATTTGCCTAGTGACAGGAAAAACCTGAAGAAACCTCATTCAGGATTGTCGGCCGTTCGGATCGAACCCACAACCTCCGATTGCCACGCCAACGTTCAACCACTGAATTTCGGCCTTAGGCATCTAACGCTCAGGCCGAAATAGAACAATAAATTGATTCGGGAAGATGTATTTTGCAGGTGCCATCCCGGCATTTGCCTGGAGTGACTGAGTAAAAACCGCGGTCAGGATGGTCGGCCGCTGTAATCAAACACAGAACTTCCCGAATGCTACACCAAGCTTCTACTGATAAAGCTGATGAAACATATGCGAACTCCTTATCAGGGTGATCAGTAGGACTCAAACAAACGAACCTCCCTAATCCCGATCCAAAGTGAAAGTCGGAACCAAGAAACCAGTGTACCTGGGCTATATTTGTCATCTGCATATTTGATCTAAATTAGATATATTTTCTACGTATTTGTAGAGAAAGCTAAAAAAAGTATTTAAATTGATTTCTAAACAGTAATTTGTGCTCATCACTTACCCCTCTCCAGAACTTCTTCCCATTTCCGTCACCATCGCTGTTTAAAAAGGCATTGACATCTGCGTTTTTAATTCCTGTCTTTCACTAGGGATTTAAAATCTTGAAGATAATAATTAATTGTTAGAAGACTCATCAAGAATACCATTCAACTTTTTAGATGTCGAATTTCGGCACTACTTGTACTAATATTTTGAGCCAGAATATTTCGAAACATTTTATTGAAGGTATTTTAATGTATTTTTGGCGTTTTATAGCCATCTCAGGCTCAGTTCGGAATAGGATGAGGGAGAAGTTAGCCAGGCCCTAGTTAGTAGGTACCATTCTAGCATTTGCTAGGTGTGACAGGAAAATCATGGACAAGTCTCAGCCAGGATACGCGGCTACTGGGATCGTTCCGGCCAGGAACCCCTGATTGCAAAGCCAACACTCTAACAACTTAGCTGAGGCCGCTCGGTAGTGTTGCCCACGAAACGAGGCGAGACTGAGAAATGTCTATGAAAAACGAGACGAGACAGCAATCTCATAATACAGCCTACACTATACATGATTTCGAGACGAGATGGCCTCAGTCTCGTTAGCAACACTACCACTCGGTATTTTATTGAGGTCAGATATAATTCGTTTCGCCATCTCAAAAGTAGATTGTAGCATACTAGAGGAAAACTCATTGAGTATTTTTCCACTGACACTGAAGTGTGATGGAACTATCAGGAAAGAGTGTTTTTTTTTTTTTTTGATCTTGCAAGTAATTACTTATTTAATGCGTAACATATTTGAATTAAACTTACTTAGAAGAATGAATAAATGAATCCGTTATTGTCTTAAAAATATAATATTAAAAACAAATGTTTAGGACCTGGATCAGAAGCACACTAAACAACTATAGTCGGGTTAGTTATCCCCCCCCCTGCATTTGTAGTACTGACTTACGCCATGTTTGTATGCGACCGTTAAAAACAGTATCTTGTTGCATCCTAAAGTTATGATAAAAGCATAATCACAGAAGCATTTCCTTCTGTGATTTTTTCTAAGTGCAAAAGCCAGTTTTATTCCTATTAAAAGAAAATCTTAATAGACTAGTTTTGCATGCATCGGTTCATTTAAGAAGCATATAAGATAAATTATAGGCACTCATTTGTCATATTTCAAACTCCCTTCCCCCAGAAAAATATCCCATATCGCTGTATATAAAGTAACAAAAATTGTCGCAGAAGTAGCAGAAAAAAAACAGTATTGCTTGTAAGTAGAATTTTTCAGGATCAATTTTAACAGTAAAAATTTTAAAGTTATACTCAAAATTTTGGAGGGGGTGACCCCTCTATCGGGGTATGAGAAAGGGCAGAACCCTATGTGACATATCAAATCAAGGCACTTCTGTTGTTGTGGTTTGAAAATCTTAATGTAGTAAAATAATAATAATAAAAAGAGAAAATTCGTTATGCAAACCTGCACATAGAAACACAAGTGAAGACGTGAAAGTAGATATTCTAGGACAGCAATTCAAACATATATCTGCATTCGGTAGGTCCGGAGTCGATATCTATGGCGTGCCTGAAGTTTTTCCGTGTTTTGTTGTTGTACTAGGTAAATATGGGGATGATACTTTGAAACTAGGTCACCTGTGGTCGACTCCCTCACCTATCACTCAGATATCTGCAGACTCTAAAAATTTAAATTAATCAGGTAGCAAGTCATGGTCACATCTCTAGGGGTTTCCTTGCTGCTGTGTAGATAACCCCTAAGCATAGCGCTAAAATATTTCGTGAGACTACTATTACAAATTGTACTAAGCTTGTCTCTGGACTTTTTTTTTTCTGTAAGAAATATGGGGTCCGATACAATCTTGTACTCAGGTTAGGTAAATTTACTTTCGAAACAGTAAATCAAGTTTTTTTAATCCCATCTGCGACCTTGTACATGTAAACTTTATTGATACAATGGTGGACCATTTATAGCAACTCCGGAACTTTTTTACTCAGTATCTTTTCTTGTTGTTTAAATTTCTCACATTACGGTAACAGGTTAATTTAATCTAGTTTTCATTAATCTTGATTACACTAGGTTAGGAAAAGTTTGATTGAAGCGTGCTTACCCTAAAGTGGATTTGTTCCCGTGAGAGTAAAGCATAAGTGGGTTTAATATTCCGAGAGTACTCGGTCAGATTTTTTTGTTATTTTCAACGTTATCAAATTTAATGTCACCTGAAGAGAAACTGACAAGCTCTACACGAACGGATCATCCATTTACTCCTAAACCAAGTACTTTCCTTTTCTTATGTGTCTACATGCTATTGTTGGTATGAGGTTTACATTAATTCGTAAATTTATCGACGTGATTTTTCTACCGTGTACAAAATCCAATAATACCGTTTCTCAATAGGTACGACAACGCCAAGAACGTGATGCAACCTTCACATAACAAAAGTAATTTGTTTGGGAGTGTACTCGATTATAATCACTGCACGATCCTAATATTCTTAACTTTTTCCTGCAATCTCATGTCTTTCATATTCTCGCTTGAGGCTCAACAGGCTACGTTAAAGCAAGGTTAGGTTAGATTGCATCAAATACGAAAAAGTTAAGAGTACAAGGGTCCTGAAGTGTTTACAATAGAGCAGCTCCGCGATAGGTTGCATTACCTGGTCCGCGCTATACATAACATTACACTCTTTTAATGCATGTGTACGAAGTTAGACATGGGTAATTAACAAAGGTTAAGTTGCTTGCGTAAGGAATAAATGTATAAACTATTATTTTGGATAAAATTTACTTTTAGGACCCCAGGTTCCGCCAGCTATTAAAGACATATGTACGGTCTCTTCATCATTCCCTTCCAAATAATCTAAACTGACACTTCTATAAAACCTAATAACAACCAGAAATTTATAAAGTATTATGAAAAATTATGTCTCATTATTATTTCTTTAAATACGCACTCTATCCACAAATGCGGAACTACATGAATGCTTTGTATCCAGGACATATTTCATAGGTATTCTCGACATATGTCGTATTTATTCTGGACATATTTCATATGTGTCTATTACATATTTCATTGGTATCCAGAATATATTTCATTGGTATCCAGGATATATTTCATAGGTATCAAGGACATATTACTTCAATCGTTTCAAGGACATATTTCATTGGTATCCAGGAGATATGTCATAGGCATCCTGGATATATTTTATAGTTATCCAGAATATTTTTCATTGGTACCCTGGATATATTTCGTAGGAATCCTGGACATATTACACAGGAATGATGGATAAATTTCATAGGTATCTTGGACATACTTCATAGGTATTCAGGACTTATTTCATTCGTATCCAGGACATATTTCTTAGGTATCCTGGACATATTTCATTGTTACCCAGGACGTATTTCAAATGTATCTAGGATATATTTCTTATATATCTAGGACATATTTCATTATTATCCAGGACGTATTTCATAGGTATCAAGGATATTTTACATTGGTAACAAGGACACATTTCATTGGTATCCCGGACATATTTGACAGGTATCCTGGACATATTTCAATGGTATTCTGGACATATTTGTTATGTATCCGGAACATATTTCATTGGTATCCAGGATATTTTTCGTATCCATCCTGGAAATAATTCATAGGTATCCATGATATATTTCATTGGTATCCAGGACATATTTCATTGGTATCCAGGACATATGTCATAGGCATCCTGGACATATTTCATAGGTATACAGGACATATTTCATTGGTACCCTGGACATATTTCGTAGGAATCCTAGATATATTTCATTGGTATCTTGGACATACTTCATAGTTATTCAGGACTTTTTCATTGGTATCACGCACATATTTCATAGATATCCTGGATATATTTCATTGTTATCCAGGACATATTTCATAGGTATCTAGGAGATATTTCTTAGATATCTAGGACATATTTTATTGGATCCCAGGACATATTTCATAGGTATCCAGGACATATTATATTGGTAGCAAGGATATATTTCATTGGTATCCGGGACATATTTCACAGGTATGCGTAAATAACGCAAACATTCTTACCTCAAACAAGTTTGACAATAGTTTCTTGCA
>JAGDQP010055305.1:0-13168 GCA_022664845.1 Lepisma saccharinum
CATCACTTCTTTAGTTCAGACTACAGTACTTCATGATCACTGAATTTTGTATACTCTCTGCGGACAAAAGTTAATTTTGTTGATGAAAAAGGAAAGAAAAGACAGGGAGACAAGGCGCAAACAGCGTAGTTACTGATACTGAAGTTTAAGAAAACAATAATAAATAGTTTTGAACACAAAATAAGAAATGAAAAATTGTTATGTTTGATTGAGTAAAACGTAATTGACATGAATGTAACGAACTTTAAGCACTCGTGAATACTAAAACTCTAAGAACTTTATATTAGTAGCATACATTGTTTGATAGAGTTTTGGTTAGAACTGTTATTGATTCAGAGAAATATAAACACTGATTTTGCATAATAAAACGTAATTTGAATAAACTTGTGCTGAAAAGTTTCCGGAAGAGTTGGTAAATTGCACAAGTGTTGAATATAACCTTGTAGTGAGATATACAGAAACCGAGACAAAAATTATTTTATTTGAGTAAATAAAAGTGCGATATTGATTGAACTTGTACTGAAAAGCTTCCCAAAGCGTTGGTAAATAACAGAAAGATAACAAACACGAACAGAGCCGTTGGCTATAAGTTGGTATTGAGATATACAAAACCTATGACCAAAACATAAAGATATATTACTGAATGAAATGTAATTTGACTAAATTTGTGTTGAAAAGCTTCCGAAAGCGTTTGTAAATTACACACGTGTTGAATATAACTTAATACTGAGATATACAGAAACTAGGACAATAACAAAAACATATTGTACTGAATAAAATGTGATATTCACGGAAATAGTACTGAAAAGCTTCCGAAAGCATTCCTCAAATACAAAATATAACAAACACGAGCAGAATCGTTGAATATAAGTTGAGAGTGAGATATAAGGAAACTGAGAAAAAAAGAACATGTGATTTTACTAAATAAAATGTTATTTGACTAAACTCGAACTGAAAATCTTCTGAAAGCGTGGGTAAATCGAGAAAGTTTCCATTGAAGTATCTTCAAGAATATTGATATAGTGACGGAACGTGAATGTATTATTTATTGGTTTGTTAAGCTAAGAAACATGTTTATTTTGATTTTAGTTTGATGGATTTTGAAAATGACGTTATTTTATAACTAATATGACAGACATAAATTCATTTTGCACATAGTTTGAGCTACAGAATTTTAGTTTTATATGAAGACGTATTGCCATTATTAGATTGAACAAATATAAGGAAAGGTTTTATAAGTCGCCATCTTTAAACAAATATGGCGCTGAATTGAATTTTTAGTAAAATACTTAGCCTAATCGGTTAGGAATATAAACACAAAACTTGATAGAAACATATATTAGTACAAAGGAATTGCAGTCATATAAGAAAATTTTTCAAAAGTCGCCATGTTTAAACAAATATGGTGGACAAATTGATGTTTTGAAAGAATACACAGCCTAATCGGGTAGAACTAGAAAAACGAAACTTGATAGAAACATACATTTGTACAGAAGATTACAAACATATCATTTTTTTTCAAAAGTCGCCATCTTAAAACAAATATGATGGACGAAAAACTATTTTTCACATCGTTTAAGAAAGAAACTTGAAATTTGGTATAAAGATGTACTTTGACGAATAAATTACGAAAATATAAAGAGTTTTGGAATAGTCTTAATCTTTAAATAAATAAGGCGGACGAAAAAACGATTTCTACATCGTTTAAGATAGAAAATTGAAATTTTGTATGTAGGTACCTAGTATATTAAGTTAATTTAACAAAAGTTTTGCAAAGTTGCCAACTTTGAAACAACACGAATACTGGCTTTTGATTATATATAAATTAGGAAAACAGATGGAACGTTTTGTAATTTAGTTACTGTTTAATAACGTATGACCTTTAAACATGTCTGAAATCAAACTGGGAAAACATTAAGAAAGAAAAAAATAAAACAACCAATCGTGGAATGACGATGCATTTTATATATAATTTGAAATTTCTGAGATTTCCACTAAAGAATATGTAAAAAGAATTTCTCTTTACATTGGAATAACATTTTGTTATCTAAGGAGTCGAATGCCTATAAAATAGATTTTCTCTGTGTCCCTTAGAACAAAAAAAGAATCGCAGCTTACGAGTCGTCTCTCATATTTATTTTTTCTTTTCTTATTTGCAGTATGAGGAAGATTTTAAAACGGAAAAGATCTTTCATTGCATTATGGTAACAAAGTACTAGATTGATATCTTGGAATTACAGATCATTGAGCATGAAAATTTAACAATGCTTCAGCAAATACTTTTATCGTCAAGGAAATGTCAGAGAAAATTGCAATCACGAACTAAAACATGTATTTGTAAATTTCTTAATTCGTAAAACTGAATTTTAAATTTCATTAATATGCAAACATTAAAAAGGAAAACGCGTTAACTTTTAACAAACTTTTCACATTAGTGAAAGCTAAATAATCGTAAATTAATAGGTGAGTACAAGCAGATTTGCAAATACATTTAATGATAGATATATCACAATAATTTTCAAGAAGATGTGACGTCATAGTAAAAGACGTATCATGTGCAGAACAGCTATCCAAGTGTTTCATTTAATAAAATTGATTCAGGAAATACTTTATAGGACGTTCCTATACTAAAGTTCGCATGTAGAACGACCACTCCATTCGATATCAGTCAAACTGATACTTCTCGTATCGATTTTTTAGATTTTGCGTACAACAGTTACGGCAAACTCTGATTCACTATTCCAAAAGTTAAACTGGAAGCAACTGATAAAAATCACTTGACTTTTCGTAAACAATTAAGAATAAGAATACATTGTTTCGTGATTGTGTAATGTATCATTTTAAGTTGACACTGCAAAATATGAAAACAAAATACTTAACACAAACAAAAATATTACCACAAAAAAAGTAAAAATTACTATTAGGGAGACAAAGAACATAAAGAAACCTGCAATATAACAACAAATTTTGACATGTAGTGCGACACAAAAACTTTTCCTTGCGACACACATACACGCAAAATTATTTAAAATGAAGTCACATTGTCATAAAAAAATTTTAAAAAAGATTGACATGCAGTGTAACCAAAACATTTTCGTGTAGTACAAAACAATTTTAGGAATGCAATATAACATCAAAACTTTTTGTTAAGCAGGAAAGTTTTTTCAAACAAAGAAAAGAAAAATGGTTTGATAGTTTCAAATACAAAATTCTATTGAACTAAAAATAATACTTTTAACCAAAAAAATCATAAGCAGAAAACGCAAAATGAGATGTTCAGAAAAATAACTCTAGAGTACAAAAAGCAAAATGTTTTTATATTTTTTGATAAATTTGTCATGGAAATCAAAAACTGTAAATATGAAATACACAAACAAGCATACTTATTAGAAAGTTTCTCAAAAGATAGAAAATATGTATTTAGAAAATGCATTTGCAAACAATAACACAACCTACAAATGAAACAATTACAAGAACGAAAAATATAATTTCTTAACAATGATTTGTATGGAAAAACTTTCTAATCTTTGGATACGTTACATTGTACCCTTGAACAATTGGCTCAGTGAAATTACAACGCAGGACTTATTCACGTTAGTTTAGTTATTGTATATCTCATCTTCAAGGAGAAACCAAAGCAAGACACCGAAATTCACCAGCACACACACCTCTTCTTTATGCAGTGCTGGAATGTATAATCTTACACGGACAAAAAATCAGACAGTCTTTTATAATATATTGCTGGGATGTATAACCTCTCAGGGGTAAAAGACACCCACAAACAAGCAAAAGAGAGAGTCACCGAAATAATATGTTCAATGTGGACACATAAATTTCGGTGACTCGGTTTGGCTTTTCCTTCGCGTGTCTTCTTCTATACCCTTACTTTCTGTTTCCTCCATGTTTTGTTTTTAATCTTTAATAACATTGTCCATTTGAACACATTCACTTTTTACCTCTAATAATTTTGAGGGCTGTCTAATTCCATACACATTTTTGACTTTCGTGAATTTTCGTTTCGAAGTTTTGTGGCCATACTAGTTGTTGAATTGTCAGGGTCTTTTGTTGTCTGTTTGATGTCTGACTTGTGTTGTCTGACATGCAGGGTATACACACTGTTCTCTAAAGAAACACTTGAGTTTAATGGGGAGGCACTGTATGCTTTGTTTTCAATATCCATTTGCACCAATTATTTTTTCACCTCATTTGGTTTTGGTGACATGATAATTATTGAAAAACATGGGGTCTCCGTTGCAATTCTTGTGTTTGTATTTTCATACTGGGAATGCACATTAACAGAATAAGGATTTAATAATGATGGACTATCAAGTCTTTCTTCAATATCCATTTGCACAAATTCATTTCCCACCTCATTTGGTTTTCGAGACATATCTATTTCCATGCATATTGTTAAAGAACAGGGGGATTCCGTCGCAAGATATGTATTTGCATTTACACACTGGGGGTACGTATTGGTAAAACTTTACTTTCACAGGGATTGACTACTTGGCCTTTATTCTAAATCAACTACAACAAATTCACTTTTCGTTAGGGAATGTACACTATTCTCTAAGTGGCACAACGTATGATGCGTTTTTCACAGTCACATCACATTTCAATTGCAAGGAGGGACTCTGCAAATGCTTTCCAATATTTGATAAAGTTTCAGCAAAAAGTGCCACTTCGTTTGCGGCATTTAAGAAAGTGTCAATAGACCGATTATCTTCTTCTCCCAAGAAATCCATTATGATTGAAGTAATTTCCTATCGTCACCAAAACACAAAACTGTTCAAATTACTTAATTTCTTCAATTAAATAAACATAATACTGCACACCAAAATCATGATACAGTCTTTTTAATCTTAAACTGCTTCTGTCTTTTCTTCCAAGCTATAGGCCAACACCAACAAAGCTTGTATTCAAACTGACTTTAAAAGAACACAAATAAACATAGGGTTTATATAACATTATTTTAGTGTGCAAACAGACTAGTTTAAAAACACTTCTGCGCAACTCACATCTCTAAACATTTTATTTTTTCATAAGATAAGATAAGATAAAATTAATTGTGTGGGCGGTAACAGCACTATGGCTTACGCCCGTCCCGATACGGGGGAAGCCCCTTATCTTTGTCACGTCTAAAATAGCTGTTAACTAAAATAATAAAAGCATATAAAAGATGAAGCTCTTCAGAAAAATAAAATTGTAGTGAAAACTAAAGATGTAGATGGTCTTTAGCATAAAAGATAAAAATGTGAAGGCTGGAAATAGGCCTTCACAAAAATAAAATAATACTACATAAAACAACAGCAATGTGATATAATCATCTCAAAGAGACGGAGATAATCTTTTTTTTCATCTACGTCATTTCATTTAAATTCACCCCATTTTTTATGTTAAGGATGATATTCGTAATATAATGATTTCTCATTGTTCTGTTATTACCTATAAAGTTTACACATCATTTAACCTCTACTTAAAAGCACTTCTCCCCGTTTTCTTCCTTAAAGACACCAAGGAAAACAACCATGAATCCAGTCCTTCATTCACAAAAGTATATGCAATTTCTCCAAGTTCTCATAATTTCTAATTATTATTATATCTACACAAAGACTTTGATAGTGTGATGCTATTATCGAATGCATCTCTTAGAATATTTCATAAATTTCCTTACAATTTATATAATACAATACAGTTTCCCTCACATTTTCTCCCACATATTTTTTTTACAAATATCAATGCAGTTTTGCTGGGCTGTGTTTTTATGGAGCTATGATTATAACATTCTACACATGTTACTGGCTATGCCGATTTCCAATGATCTATACTGCTTATTATACAATTAAGTCTAACTTTTTAGTCGAACATTTACAAACTGCTAGCATGTGCAGCTTCACGAGCACCTAGGTTCGAAACCCTATGTTGGCTATCTTTATAAGATGTATCTTTATAGGCTATACAATCACAATGTGTTGTATATTTTCAGTTGTGATTTTTTTAAATAAAATCACAGCAAAGACAAATGTTTTAAAGCACATTTGCACAACTCAAATACCATAAATGTTCCATGAATAACGTATGTATTTAATTCGTTTACGTTGAGAGCAATATCCACCCTTAGATGACTTCAACAAATATTTTATCAAACACAAACATTGGCGACTTTTGAAAACGTGTCTTATATTTTCTTAATCTATTTCAGGTCTTTAGCATAAATGGTATACAATATATTTTAGGGGGCCATATTTATGTAAAGATGGTGATTTTGAATTTTTAATATATTTATCGTAATCTACTAGGTATAATGTACCTTCATGTCGAATTTCAGGTCTGTATCTTAAACAATTTAGAAATTTTTTTGTCCGCCATATTTATTTTAAGATGGAAACTTTTCCATGTTTTTATTTTCGTAATCTATTCTACAAAATACGTCTTTATGCCAAATTTCAGGTTAAACGATGCGAAAAATGTTTCTCTTCGTCCGCCATGTTTGTTTTAAAATAGGGGACTTTTCTAAAAAATATACATTTTCGTAATTTATTTGTCAAAATAGATAATTATTCCAAATCTCAGGTGTCTATCGTAAACGATGTGAAAAAATTTCCGTGCACCATATTTGGTTAAAGATGGCGGCTTTTGAAAACATTCTTATATATTTGTAAATCCTTTATATTTGTGTATGTTTCTACCAGGTTTTGTGTTTATAGTCCTATCCGATTATTCTGTGTATTCTTTCTAAACATCATTTTCTCCACTGTATTTGTTTAAAGATGGCGACTTTTGAAAAAAATTCTTATGTTTGTAATTCTTCTGTACTATACATAATTCTATCAAGTTGTGGGTTTCTTGATTCTATTGCTTCCCAATGTTCTGTTCCTACCGGATGCTACCCGAGTTGCATATTCTATGAAAAAATCAGTTCAGTGGCCATATTTGTTTAAAGATGGCGACTTATAAAAAATCTTATATTTGTTCAATCTAATCATGGCAATACGTTTTCGTTCAAAATTTCAATTCCGTGGCTCAAACAATGTGCAAAATAAATTTTATATCCGCCATTTTAATTATAAAATGACGTATTTTTAAAAAAACCATCAAAGCTAAAACCAAAATAAGCATGTTTCTTAGTTTAGCAAACCAATAAGTAATATATTCACGTCACGTCATAAGTCTTACATCCTGGATGATACTTCAATCCAAGCTTTCTCCACGCATTAGGAAGCTTTTCATTTCGAGTTTAGTCAAATATCATTTTATTCAGTACAATCACATGTTCTGTTTATATCAGTTTCTGTATATCTCACTCTCAACTTATATTCAACGATCTTCTTGTGTTTATTATCTTTCTGTAATTTGCCAACGCTTTCGGAAGCTTTTCAGTATTTTTTTCGTCAATATCGCATTTTATTTAGTACAATATGTTCTTGTTTTGTCTCAGTTTTTGTATATATCACTACCACGTTATATTCAAGACGTGTGCAATTTACGCTTTCGGAAGCTTTGCAGCACAATTTTAGTAAAAACTGCATTTTATTCAGTACAATATGTTTTTGTTTTTGTCTCAAGTTTTTAGACCTCTATATCTCAATACTATCCTACATTAAACGATTCTGCTCGTGTTTGTTAGCTTTCTATAATTTACCGACCCGTACGAAAGCTTTGCAGTGCTGTTTCCGTAAATATCACATTTTAATCAAATGAATATGTTCTTATTTTGTCTCTTTCTGTATATCTCAATACCAAGTTATATTCAACACTTGTGCAATTTACCAATGCTTTCGAAAGGTAAAATAAAATAATGGCTGAGCAAAGCACTACAATTTATTTTAATAAAATAAAATTTTTGTAAACGTTTTCGCCGGGCTAAGGTGATAGTGGAAAAGAACATTAGGAAGGGAGGGGGGAACCTTTCAAAGACAGAATACGGTGTGTTGGAAAACATGAGAAGAAGGAAAGACATGTGTGTTCAACAAGCAGATAAAGGTGGCGCTATTGTAGTGATTGAGAATAGTTGGTACAAAGAAAATCTGAGTGAAATTTGTGATGAAACCTATGAAGTGATAGGAGACAGAAATATGTGTGAAGAGATAAAAGAAAAAGTGAGAGTTTCGTTGACAAAAGAAGGTTACAAAAATGGAATAAACGAAGAAGGTAGGATACCAGTGATGAAAGGTTTCCCAAAAATTCACAAGGAGAACGTAAAATTAAGACCAGTGTTGGATTGCAGGGGGGATATGTTTGAACCGCTGGAAGAGAAGATAAAGAAGGTGGCAGAGGTTATAAGGGGACTGCAGGAGAGTGCTAGTGTGAAGAATAGCGAGGAACTAAGAAGAAGACTAAGGGAAATAAGGGAGATCAGAGCTAATGCGATCGTGTTCAGTGTGGATGTAAAAGCCATGTTCCCGAGCTTAAGAAGGAAGAACATAGTGAGTGTCATAACAGAACATATGAAGGATAGTAGGATTAATGGCTGGAGTGGGGAAGGGATAAAGGAGGCTCTGAGAGCCATATGGAAGAATAGTTATTGTGTCATAGGTGATAGGTTGGTCAGAATTAAGGAGGGACTGAGCATAGGGTCAAAGTTGAGCCCAGTGAGGGCGGAGATTGTTATGAATGAATGGGAAAAGAATGTTCGGTTAAAAGGAGGTGACAAGTTAGGGTTCTTTAGTAGATATGTTGACGATTGTTTGGGGATATGGAAGGGCACGAAAAGGCAGTTGGAGAAATTTGTAAAAGAAATTGAAGACAGAGAGAAAGGCATAGAACTGGAGTTGGAAGTGGAAAAGGATGATACCATAGTGTTTTTAGATATGATGATTAAGAAGAAGGAAGGGAAGATATACACGGAATGGTACCAAAAAAGTTGTGCGTCGGGGAACTATTGCCATGCTAGGAGTGATGTGGATTACTCGACAAAGAGAAACTTCATAAGAAACATGGAAGAAAGAATTAGGCATGTCAGCAGTGAAAAAGAAAAGGCAGAGGAAGGGATAACAGTTTTTCATGAGCAGTTAAGGAGAAATGGATATGATAAGAGGAGGTTGAAGTTAAGAAGGAAAGGAGAGACCGAGAGACAAGGAGAAGAAAGAGCGGAAGAAAAGGAATATGGAGAAGAAGAGAAGAAACGATGGTGGGGGATAGAGAGTATAGGAGAGGATACAGAAGTGATAAAGAGAATGTTGAAGAAGATGGGAGGTATTTCAACTTACAGAAAAGGAAGCAAATGGCTACTGGACGTCATAAGAGAAAAGAAGAAGAAAAAAGTGAAGAGAGAAGAGGAGGGGAAGGAAATTATGGAGAAAAAGGGAGTGATATATAGAATCCAGTGTAGTGATTGTGAAATGTGTTATGTAGGCGAAACGGGAAAGAGGTTAAAAGAGGGGATAAAGCAACATAAAGCTGATATTAGGTTGGAGAGGGACAGAAATGCTATATATAAACATATAAGAGACACGGGACATTTAGTGGATTGGAGTGAAGTAAAAGTGTTAGGACAGGAAGATAGAAAGACGGTCAGAAAATGGAAAGAAGCACGATTTATAGAAGTTGAAGGTGGAAAAGCGATGAACTGGAACGCGGGACTTAAAATTGATGACCAGTGGGATAAGTTATTGAGAAGCCTGAAAATATAGATTGTATTATTGTTGTAAGGATGTACAGTGTTGCTTTGTTATTATTTATTTATTTACTCTTTATTTTATATTTTTAACTTTTTAGTTTTATTTATTTCTTTATTTATTGTATATATTTTTAGTTTTCCTTATTTTTCTTTTATTGTATAATTAGTTTTGTTTATTTTATTGTTTATTTTATTTTATTTTATTTAGTTTCTATTTTATTTTATTTTCTTATTTAAATAGTTTGTGCAAGAAGGAAGAGGAAAAGGGCTTAATTTGATTTTGTAAGATAAAGGTAGTAGGAGCAGGGAAGGGGGGTTAATTAAAAATTCACTTTTTGTAGTCGGTACGGGATTGGCTGGGAACTTCTGATAAGAGCCAATCAGGAACCACGGTACTGTCTCACTGAAGGTTGTGTTGTTTATATGATTTAGTGTGTCTGAGGAAGCCTAGTGTTTTGGTAGTCGGAGAAAACGTTTACAAAAATTTTAATTTTTTAAAATAAATTGTAGTGCTTTGCTCAGCCATTATTTTATTTTACCTTTGGTATATAAAAGCAAAGCTTTCGTATGGAGAATATCAATGCTTTCGGTAAATTTTCAGCACAAATTTAGTAAAATTACATTTTATTCAGTACAATATGTTCTTGTTTTTGTCTCAGTTTCTATATATCTCAATACCAACTTATATACAACGGCTCTGTTAGTGTTTGTTGTCTTTCTGTAATCAACCAACGCATTCGGAAGCATTTCAGTACAATTTTCCGACAATATCACATTTTTATTTACTCAAATAAAATCATTCTTGTCTTAGTTTCTGTATATCTCACTACCAAGAGGGCTGCGCCTCCATAGAGCAAGTTCGCCTTATTTATTATAACCTACTCGTGACAGTACACCTTCATACCAAATTTCGTTTCTCTAGCTTCAGTGGTTTGGAAAAAGGGTTTTGGGCGGCCATTTTGGATTAAAGATGGCGACATTTTAACGTTTTATTATATTGTCGTAGCCTAGTCCTGATGTACACCTTCATATCAAATTGTATTTCTTTCTCTCGAACGTTACGGAAAATTGTCTTTCTGCTACAATTTTGAATCCTAGATGGCGACTTTTTCAAAATGTAAAATTATTCTAAGCTACACTTGATAATACACCTTTATGGCGAATTTCGTGTTTCTAGCTTATTCCAAACACCCTAAACCAGGAGTCCACAACTCGAATATGCCTGAATCTACGTAGATGAACTTTTGCACCCACCCACATATTTGCCATATGTCCTTAGCTTCGAAAGCTCATATTCCTATCTTTAACATCTTTTTCTTACGGAGCCTCGAAATCGCTCATTTCACCATAAACTCATGTTTTTCTATAACATGCTTCTGCCAGTGCTGACGTTTTGTGACGCGGAGAACTTGGTTGTATGCACTGCCGTGCATGTTGATTAATGTGGAATGTCGAATTCGTTTAGTCTTTGTCAGACGTACAAGTAAATACAACTTAAAGTATTTTCCCGTATTCATACCTGGAATAACAGGAGTTACCGGTAAATGAGATGATAGAAGCTCTATTAGATCAGCCTCTACTAGACCAAGTCCGGCTTGGCACAGCGCGAGCTGCCTGAGTAAATTCGTCGTGAGTAGCCTGAAGTATAGTTGAAACTCAGAATAATAATACCAGAATCGAGAGCGAAGTATTGGCTGGTCGGTCTTATATACTAATTTTAATCCTTGCTACAACGTTGAAAACGTGGGCGCAAGGTTCTGTCAAGGTGCTTGTCTGACCTAAGTTTCCGGAGAATTTCGTATCTGATCGAGAACAAAAGTACTTGTTCCGACAGAATTCGAGGAAAATGAAAGTTGCTTGAAAGTTTGTTTGAGCTCCTCGCGAAAAGTTCGAAAAATTTCGTTGGTCGAAGCATTGTAGTTAGTTCGAAGAGTAAAGTGAAAGTCCAATTACCATGAAAATTCGAAGTTCTGTAAAAAGTTTACTTAACAGGCACTACATGTATTTTTTCAATTCGGTCGAACAAAAGGAAGTTCATAACCATAATATCATGGTCTGGTGGCTTAGATATGGAAGTTCAACTCCTCGAAATGTGGTAAGTATTACAGTGTAAATATATCGAATTTTTAATTGTTCTTGTCCTAGTTCATAATAAGTAGAATTGTAAATTTGTTGAACACTTGTCGAAATGGATATTTGAAAGGGAATTAATTTTGAATACTTGTTGTACACTTTAGAAAAATCTTCATGAAAACACAAGCACTTTGGTATCACTGAGAGATACACATTGATGTCATTTGAAGGTCTTGAAGTGAGTGGGAGAGTTTTGTTGAGAAAACTAGTGGACAGTTGAAAGATCTCGAAGAATCCCTAATGTTGATTGAAGTATGAAAATTGCTTGAAACTGAAAAGGTCTTGTAGATTGTCGAACTTTCAATTAGCTTTCGGCGGACATAACCCAATTTTGAAGATGGGTGTCAAACTTGTTTTAAACTTGTCGAATAATTGTTGATACTGGTAGCTTTTGATATTTGGAATTTTAATTTATGTTTCATCGAGGCTATACACAAAAGTTTTTGAACTATATAAGTTCATAATGTTACCTGAGGGCTATTCTAATTTTAGAAACAAAAGAAGTTGAAAATAGAAGAGAAAGTAGAGTCGGAAAATAGTAGTGAAGTAATTTAAAGTGTTGATATTTGAAATACGGGGCTAAAGGTTTACGTTAATGTCAACAGTTTGCTTTAAAAATAGAGGATTTTATGGTTCTGTTTCACCAACCTTTGATAGATTTTAACGAATTGTTAAGTAACAATAAGTGTTTCAAAATACATTACGTTCCTTAGCTAACAATTATTTAATTCTTAACGGAGATTGGTGAAACCCACCCTTAGTCTTAAAGTGGATAGATTGTTTCCTCATTGTGGACAGATTTGCCATAGCATTATGATAATTGTTCTATGAAATACAGTCCCTTTTCTCCTTCAAGTATCTCGATCTTTGTTATCTACTTTTTATCAAATACCATTTGTGTCGCTTCAGCTATATACCATGACATACAAGGGAAGTGTTTCGGTTCGAACAGATTTTTTTATAAGACTTGGAATATATAAAGGTATCCCAATGTGTATAATTCCTGCAAAGTAGTTCAACCGTGTAAGATTACGTTTGTCCGTTAGAGACGTTAAACATTTGGAGGAGAAAGACAGCCCGGACAGAGACTGCATCGGCTCCCGCAGTTTCGTTTCGAACAGGCATTTATTACTTGAGTAAGCTATATACCTGAATAAACGTGACAGTGCTGACAAGAACTGCAATTATCCTCTATCGTGTAATAAATAGTTTGGCAGATAAAGGCCGGTATATATGTCTCCACAAACGTAAGTGAAAGTTAAATAGAAAATGAGTAAAACAGAAGAAAGAATCATAATAGTCACATAGGACAAAAGACACATCAGGATTCAGGACAACCTTCAAAAGCACACTCCGTATGCGCTATGTTAAATGACACTTCAATTACACTCTTGAATTACTGACAGTTACCATATA